>VYZS01019690.1:0-15000 GCA_013400695.1 Neodrepanis coruscans | reverse complement strand
TATACTACTGATATTTGTGCACAGTAACTCCAGAAAGTAAACTAGTTACACACTGATGTAGGTGGTAATCTACCATAAAATGTGCATTTCTAATTTTAAGTAGAGCTCTCCATGAACCTAAACACGAGGTGCTTTAAGATACATTATCTCCACTCTGAGATACATTTCATAATTTGTAGGTGTTAAGTGATTGCTGGCACCACAATAAAATAAATTCTCTCCCACTGTCTTCCTTGATTTTTTTTCCCCCCAATACTTCTTAAAACTTTTTAACTTCCCTGCAGCAAGCTTAGCAGTTGGGAAACTGAATGTAAAATGGGACTCCAGACTAGTCATAACGTTGGATTTTTGGTTCAAAGAAGTGACACCTCAATGAGAAAAAACCAAAATCAAATCCAAGTGACCTGTAGAAGACACTAATCCAAGTAATTAAGTAAATGGAGAAAAATAACAGTCTGGAAAAAAATTCCTCTGGAAAGCCTTCTCCCAGAGCTGCCTTGGACTTGGCAGTTGATTGATCTTGATAGAGACCTTTAGTGAATAGTTGACAGTTTTCAGCTGCATCACCTTTATTTGAGACCATGCAAGAATCATTTTACACACAGACTCCACCCTGTTCCCTCCCACCTCGATGCCACCTGCAAACTGAGGAGCTTTGTTGGCTCGAGCCATTTCTCCAGTCAGCACCAAGAAGACCATGTGAGGATGTCCAAAGTCTTAAAGTCCAAAGAATCAAAACATCTTCCTCTTCTTACTGATGGAATAAGTAAGCTGATAAACCCATAATTTCCCAGATCCACCCATGGTTGCTGCATCCTTCCTTAGGGAATGGTTTGGGTTGGAAAGGACTCCAAGCTCATTTACTGCCACCCCTGGCCATGGGCAGGGACACCTTCCACTGCTCCAGGTTACCCCAAACCCCATCCAACCTGGCCTTGGACATTTCCCTTGACACCACCTAAGTGTTTTCAAGAAAAATTGGACAATAACCCAAAGGAAACCCAAGTCCTACAATCTCCTGGATTCATTTTATCCATTAGCACAGCCCCTCTATCCACAGTCCTCCCCATGAATTTTCCAAAGTGTCTCCTGGTGTGACTACAAGTGCTTGAGCCATTCCCTCAAGTATCCTCAGACTAAAATAATCAGGCCCTTTAAGAGAGGCAGGACTGTGTCAGTGGATCTCCTAGGCTCAGATCTCAGCCCTTTTCTCCTGGTATTAATTGTACCAACCATCTGCTCACTTTGGAATGGTGGTTTTTTTTTTTTTTAATTGAAAACAAATGCAAAAAGTCATTGAACACTTCAGCCTCATTTGCTAATAGCTCCCTGCTTCCCTCAAGGAGCTCACCAAACACTCTGCTTGGCCCTCCTCTTGCTCCTAATGTGCTTATCCATTGATTTCTTTGTGCCTCTTGCTACTTCCACCTGAATTTGCCCCTTGCTTCCTCACTTTGTCCCTGCACACTGGTGCAGTTGCTATTGCACCATGTTTTTGGGAAGTGAGCTGCTCTTTTTCTCTCTTTTTTTTGGTGTTTAAAGCCTTTGAAGGACCAGTCCTTTATGGAACTATGCAGGTTCCACTGCTGATCTTCCCTCTCCTTTGGTGAGTGACACATTTTGGCACTTCTGTCCTGAATCTCCCTTTTGTAAGAACTCAGTTACTCATCACATCCTTACCCCCCTGTTTTCTCCACTGCTTTAAATTTGCAGCTTTTCCTGGTTTTCCTTCAGGATTATGGATCATCCCTTTCTTCACCCAAAATGGTGACACACAGGTCTCTGAGAAGTTGGTGAGCCCAGAGCATCTGTTTCATCTACAATATCTGACTTTAAGCATAAATGTGGCAAAAGAGATTAACCAGAGTTGCTGGAAACACAAAACTTAGTGATTAATCTCAACAAAACGATGATATTGAAGCTTTATATATTATGTTACATTTGCACCTTTTAATTACCACCTAAAATCAAAATGACTCCAGTTCATAATCCTGATTTTTAAAGGTGGAACTCTCCCTTTGCCTCATTCAATGGAAAAAAAATACCCCCAATACCACAAAGCCCAAAACCAAGAAGGTGTAGGAAATAAAGCAGTGTTTGCTTCTTCAAATTCCACATTCATTGTAGGTGAATTTATATTTCTGTCCTGTTTCCTCTCATAATTTCCCCTTTTCCTCTTATCCTCTCTTTTATGTTAGTGGGATTAGGGCCAAAGGAAGGCAAAATGTGCTGTAATGGATCTCAAAACCTGCCATGTGAAAATAAACTTATTTCATGTCCAAAGCAGGAAATAGCAACACTAAAATGTGTTTGCTTTGGGAAAAGTTTGCTTCTGTGTTATGAAATTCTTCATAATTATTTTCCAGTCTGAATAATTTCCTACAAAATCATAAAAATACAGCCATGAAGCCACATGTGAGAAGGGCAATGGTGTATAAATACAACCCACCCCTGAGGGGGATGATAAGAGGATAAAGAGTTTATACAGACAGGATTTTGGAGACCACCTTAATCCTGAGGGAGAGGGGACAATTAAGACATTTCTGCAATATTTTCAACCCATTCTCTGTTGAATCTGGTGAGTTCTCTGCACCCCTTCATGGCTCCTGGGCAGGGAAGGCATCATTTGGGAACGGGGATGGCACAGTTCCCTGGCTGTGAAAGAAATGAGATCCCTCTTGAACAAAAAAATTAGAAAATATCTACATTTTTAAGGCATTTTTTTATTTTTAGGCCTTTTTACCACCACCCTCCAAGAACAGCTTGGTTTGAGGATTTACAAACACTTAACCAGAGCCTTGAAATTTGGGCAAACTGTACTAATTTGTCTGAATGTGTGTGATAAACCTGAGGGTTAATCTATTTATCTGACAAAGCCTAAGAAAAGATCAATTTGCTCCTTAAAACAGCCCAAGTCAAATTTAACACTGTATTTCCAACTCTTCTGGCTTCAGGAGTGAGTTACTCAAGGTACCTCAGTGACACTGAACCCATTTCACTTGTCCTGAATTCAAAATCCAAATTTTCCTGCTTTTCCTATCAAGAGAGAAAAACACTGGATCTTTTTAATTTCCAAAGATATATTTTCTTACTTGGTAATGGAACAGTGATGAGGAGAAGAGACCTGGAAAATGTGGTTTTAAGTCTGTGTCCTCCCCTCCCAACACCCCAAAACTCAGAATGGACAGAGCAAGTGAAGGTCAGTGGGAAGCAGAAATCCCTCATACCATGAAAAAAAATCCAAAACAACAAAAAATATATAAAAATACATTTTAAGGAAGAAATTGTGGGATTTAAACCTTGGACTTTCTCAACCTCCAGCAAACCAGAGCATCCTGAACATTACATTTAATATCCAGCCCCCTTCTAACACACCAAGGCAGAGACACTGGGGCTGTTGGATTTATTAGGGCTTTACAAAGTGGGTTTTTTTTTTTGACAGTCCTATTTTTTTTTTCTGGGAATAACAACAGCAGTGTTTGGAGCAGGCTGTGAAGCAGAGGGTCCTTGGCCTCTCTGTTTACAGCTACGCTGCCACTTCTCATGTTGCCTGTGCAGGTCAGATGGGAATAGTCCAAAATGCACCAACACACATTTTTGTCTCCTCAGAACAGTGTTTTTCACACTATTACCGAGCATTCCAGGCTTTGCACTTAGATTTGATTTTTTTTTTCTTTTTTCAGAGGTGCATAATTATAAAAACTGCCTTCAGCCTCAGCTGCCCACACACAAGTGCACGGCCAGACACCTCAGAAAGCACTGAACCAAAGATGTTTGGCAGCTATTCCGCTCTATTTGTGACGAGGGGTTAGAGCAGCACAGGATGTGGAGCTTTCCAGCTCTGCATCTGCACACACAGCCATCACAAAATTGGACAGAAAACCCTGTTTCCCACTCCTGAAAGTTGGGTTTCCTGCTGGAGCCGACCACTCCACATTCCTCCCACTGACAAATAGAATGAAATATAGAAAAACAATAAGGATTGTTTATGCTCTGCTTTGTTGCCCTCACATTCCAATGTCACATCACTTTCCAATGTTTATCCATCTGAGGAACATGGGAAGCTTGAAATGAATTTTTTTTTGGGGTGTCTAATAATGCTAATCTGACATTTCTATTATTTCTGACCAGCCCAGGTGATCTGAGGACAGAGCAGAATTTATACCAAGCTGTTTGCAAGAAAAGCAGCATTTCCTGTGAGATTATCAACTGTGATTTGCCACAGAGGGACTGAAGTTGCCTCTTCAGATGCTGCCAGCAGAGCTGGGGCAGACCCAGAGCACAGCACAGCTTTCTTTTAAAGAAAACACGCCCATAACTCACTCTCTGATAGACCCTGAAGGTGGAAATCCCTTCCTTTCACCTCCACAGAATCTGTTCCTGTGCTCCAGAGGTCAAAGCCAATCACACACTTCTGGAAAGAAGTATTTTCTGACCATGGGAAGGGGAGTTTCTACCCACAGAGAAGTTTTGGAGCATCTTCTCATTGTTACTGCAGCACCTATTTTAACAAAAATAAACAAACTAAACTAATTACAAGGCAACATTAATATTGCTTGCTGGATTTTATACGAAATAAATCATGGATTTGAATAAGTTGTGCCACTAAAACAGTTCTGGCCATAAAGATTTCAGGGTTAATATGGCTCAACTTAAAGATTGAAGGGGTCAGAGAGTTTTGTTCTCTAGGAAAAGCCAAGCTTGGGCTCCACACCTCACTCAGAGATAAGACAGAGCAACACCACAGGGACTCAGCTGCCTCTTCACAAACGTGGCCATTTAACTTAAAAAACTAATGTTTTGTTTGCTCTCAGACCTGAAATCCCCTCATTTATGGGAGGAGATAAATCTCACGCTATGGCAGGAGAAGAAACTCAGAGAATTGAGACCCAACCTTGTGCCAGTGAAATTCTCCTGAATCCCACGACTGTGGAATGAACTGGAAGGAAATACAGACTTCAGACATCCAGATGTGGCTAAACCACCTGACAGAAAATTTAGGGTCTAAAATCCATGTGAAAAGCCAGAAATTGGCTATTTGGTGCCCATGGAGTGTTGTGGCAAAGAGCTGAGGTCTGTTCTATGGGTGGTGCCTCAGCCAAGGACAGCAGAAATCCTTGTTGAATACTTGGGTCAACAAGCCCCATTCTGGAGGAAAAAGCCTCCAGTTATTTTTAGTCAATAAAAGGGGGAAAAAAAGAAATACCCAAGTGTGCCTGACAAGGAGGGACTGGAAGTACCAGAGGATTTGGAGACGCTGAGACAGAAAGCTTCTTATTTCATTCAATTTGAGAGGTGAAGAGGGAACGGTGCCACAGTTTGGAGGCAAGAATAAAAATTCCATGAAATAGTCTCAGGAGACAACTGATAGCACTCATCCATAGTTGGTGACACTCTGACTCTTTCATGAAAAAGGCAATTTTGCTTCCCAGAAAAAAAAAATATTCTGGCACTGGGGATTCAGGAGGACAAGGCTCTCAAGGCGATTTCTGACTTTCTAACCCATATTAATATCTACAGTTATCAAATCCAGAACTTCAAACTGTGACTTTGTAACAAAGAGGATTCTCAAAAAAAAAAAAAGCCACAAAAAGCTCTCTTTTGTCATGTATTTACAGCTGGAGAAATCCCATCCATTCAGCCAATTCCTTGCCAATAAAATCTGCTATTTTAATGCAGCTTAGCAGGAAAGTCTTATCAGGATGAAGTTGTATTACACGTCTCAAACCTGTGTGAGCAGTTGAAGACACTCTGAAAGTCATTTAAAATACGGCTTGATTTTATAGGAATAATAATCACTTGAAAAAAAATCTTATTTCAGCAGAGTGGGACAAAAAAAATGGAATTTTTTTTGTTTCTAACACAGTATCTGAATTCCTCTTTTATGGTATATTTTCATCCATTTAACCAGATGTTGTCCTTGTTAGATATGAAATTGTTTGAGAGTGGAATCTACCTGAAATTCCATCTCTGCCTTTTAAAAAGCAAGCCTGAAGTGTATTGCAATTAAATAAAACCATCTCCTTAAGAAGTGAGAAGAGAACACAGGGGAGATGTTTCGTAAAAAAAGTTGGTTTCTAAGAAAAATCACCATAAAAAAAGCAAAAAATTCGCCTTGGCCAAGTTGCCTAAAAAGAAAACTTCCCTCTTGAAAAGAAAGGACAAACACCAAACCATGGAAACCATTGCTGGTTTATTTTTCTGCCATTGCAAAGAGATGGAAAGAATTATAGAAAGTAGGGGGTGAACATTTCGAGAAGGAACACGACTGGCAAAGGCAAACATTTAGTGTGGATTGAATTAATTTTGTAGTGTAGCCTTTCGCACTTGTGAGGAAATTAATTCTGGGAACTACAAGATGAGAAGCCACTGGCCTGTTTCCAGCACCTCCTCACAGTCATCTGCTTGAAAATCAGCTTCAAAATTGCATATTTATTTTGGATGAATTACTCATTCCCAGTGTTTTGAGCAGCAAAGGCAGAGAGCTAAAATATTTACATTAAAGACTAGACACCAAGTAGAAGAACTGCTAATTGTTTGCATGCAAAATTATTGTTCCTAGAAAGAACAAACAGCAATAAAAAAAGGTGGTGGAGGGTTTGGAAATCACTCAAACTTTTGTCCAAAGGAGTGGCTGTACTTCTGAAATGAACTCCCACCCACTCCCTGCCAAAGAATTGCTCTGAATTAGGTATTACAGAAGGTATTTGACTCTACAAACTCCATCAGGAGTGAGCAGCTGGTTCAGGTCACTGGCACAAAGTGACTGGTTTTGTCAACAGCACACAAATGTTTGTCTGAACTGTAACTGATCTCTGAACAGGAACAGGGGCTGATGATCTCAATGCTCAGATTTGAAACAAATATTCATGCATGGTGCACAAAATAAATGTTTTAGTGGATGAAATCCTTATATACAACACCCAACTCAATGTCACTCATGGCGAGTCTGCCTGGCCCAGACGTGTCCCCAGGGAAAGACAGAGCTGGTGTCTTCAAGTAAATAAAATTTCTCTCCATAGAGTCATAAAATCACAGCCTGGTTTGGGTTGGAAGGACCTTAAAGCTCATCCAGTCCCACCCATGGGCAGGGGTACCTCCCACTGTCCCAGGTGGCTCCAACCTGGCTTTGGACACTCCCAGGGATGGGGCAGCCACAGCTTCTCTGGGCACCCTGTGCCAGGGCCTCCCCACCCTCCCAGCCAGGAATTCCTTCCTAATCCCTAATCTAACCCTCCCTTCTGCAGTTTAAGGCCATTCCCCCTTGTCCTGTCACTCCCTGCCCTTGCCCAAAGCCCTCCCCAGCTCTCCAGGAAGGCACATCCTCAACCAAAGCCCCCGACACACAAAGAGTTAACAGCCACATCTGAGTTCTCCCATTCCACGCACTCCCTGCTGTGCTGAAATGTGAATTAAGCTGTTCAAATTTGAGGCCTCAGCCTGACATTTCCTCCTCACTCCCAGACCATGGAGGGGAGGCTGTGGGATGGAAGTTGTGTTTGTTCCCGACGCCGCGCTGGTGGAACGCCGGGGTTCAAGAACTTGTAATCTGCACTGTAACATTTTGCCTGCCTGGCAACAGCAACCATTTCTATTTGCATGGTAATGAGACATTTTATTTGACAAGGTGTTGAAGGAAAAGATGCAATAATTTTAACAGTTGGGTGTTACACTTTAAACCCATTCAACGAAGCTGGGAAAAAAACATTGCTTCAATAGCCAGCTTTATGGGAGTGGGGCAGGAGCAGGAAAAGGGACCAAATGCTAATGAAAAAGTAATCACAGCACCCACCTGTATTCCCTGAAATATTAAACTCCACATCACAAAGGGAAACTATTGTGTTCTGTTACTCTGGAGCTGTGCTCCATGAAGTCAGGACAGCCCCAAAGACAGACAGACTGACTGGGGTGATGGACACGGTGAGATTTCCATCTCCCTCAACCCCAAATGGGACCAAAATGACTTTGGACTCTATCTCTAACCAAGATCCTCAATCTCAGCTAAATAATCTAATCAACCTGAAGTTTGACATCTTCTCCTTTTTTTTTTTCCCCCATGAAAAGCAAACTTTGCTTTTATTTTAGGAAACATCCTCATATTGAATCATCCATATTGTTGAAAATCTGATGTTATCTCTGACCTCAGATGTGTAGTTTGAATAATGAGATAGGCATGTGCCCAGATGATAAACAGAGATCTTGTTTCCTCTGCAAGGAAGCCCCAAGAATTTAACTGAGGCCAGTGCAGCAGAGGTGTTTGGATGGGTTAGAAAAATAAAAATCATGTGGTTCCTCCAACCACTGACAGCATGGAAAAATGATCTGAAATATTTTCCTACACTGAAACTTCAAATATATATTCAATTTGTAGGTAACCAGATAAACTGCTTGTGTTCCAGTGACATTCCCCAAATCAAAGGGACCATTGGTTTCCCAGGCACTCAAACCTCAGGAAGGCAGATGGTCAATCCCTGCATCCTGCTGTGGGATGGAGTGGCTCCCTCGAGCCCAGCTCTCAGGGATGACTCTTGGATCAGACCTGGGGCAGGAGGGGTCACCCAGAAAACCAGTCCCTGTTAATGGAAAGCATCAGGATGTCCCTGTTTTAATCCATGCTCTAGAAAAGTTAAGTTGTGCAACAACAGTGTAGTGACAGGACAAGGGGAATGGCTTCCCTCTGCCAGAGGGCAGGGATAGATGGGATAGTTGGAGTTGGGTAGGTTGATAAGGCAATAGTTAGGTAATAGGTAATAGGTTGGACTTGATGATCTCTATGGTCTTTTCCAACCTTGTTAATTCTGTGTAATATTGGGAAGAAATTCTGGGCTGTGAGGGTGGTGGGCCCTGGCACAGGCTGCCCAGAGGAGCTGTGGCACTGCCACTCCAGGCCCTTTCCAAAGTCCCTCTCCAGCTCTCCTGGAGCCCCTTTATGCTCTGGAAGGGGCTCCAGGGTCTCCCTGGATCCTTCTCTTCTCCAGGTGAACATTCCCAGCTCTCCCAGCCTGGCTCCAGAGCATTTGGAGCTCCAGCACTTGGAGCATCTCCGTGTCTCCTCTGGACTCTCCAACAGCTCCACATCCTTCTGATGTTGGGGATCCAGGAAAGAATTCCTTCCCAGTATCCCATATCTCCCTACCCTCTGGCAGTGGGAAGCCATTCCCCCTCATTCTGTCACTCCAGGCCCCCAAAATTAACTCAGGGGTGACTTTGCACCACCCGACGTAACCGTACACATCGACCTGCACAAACACTCCACCAAAACACTACAAATTCCTCTCTTCAGTGAGCAAAGCCCATGGATTTGCCTTGTTAAATCTCCTTTTGCCTTTTACTCCCCAAATCTTTTACTCTCAGAGTGAATCCAGCCCCCAGCATCCCGCTGCGGGAGGGAGGACGACCGCGCGCCGCGAGCGGGGAAATTCAACAAAAACAAGGCACCACCACACCAGGGCCTGTTCTTTTCCTGCACCCCCAGCCCTGTTATTTTGCTCCATACGTTTCAGGCGAGGCAAACAGCAAAAGCAATTTGTGTAATAATCCGGCAGAAAGTTAAACAAGAGGAAGCGAACGGCAGGAAATTCATCAGCGGAGAACACGATATCAAACAAGAGCGTCCCGAGGAGGAACAGCCAGAGGTGAAGACAACAATGAAACAGCAAGAACACTTGCAATGTGTACAAGAGGGAAAGCAGAGCGAGGGCAAGAAGCCAGACACATTACACATGACATAAGTAAATAAATCAAAGGAAGGGAGATTAAAACCTGAAATAACTGGAGGAGGGGGAGAGCTATAGCACCTGCATGGAGGTGTCCGCACCACCGAGATTAATATCACACAGTCCATGAAAAGGCTGATTTGTGGTGGCTGAGCAGGGGAAAAGGAGAGAAAGATTCACAGTTCAGAATCAGGGAAAAAAAAAAAAAAAAGAATAAAAATAAACAGTGTCACTGTTTGCCTGGTTTTCAAACTGCCACAGCAGACTGGAAACACAGTGGGATGGCTCAGGCAGCTCACGCCAATTTGGATTTATTTGAAGGAAAATGATTTTAATTTTGTTTTAAACTGTGGTCAAATAAGGCAAATTTTAAATTAAACAGTCAGAAATCTTATTTTTTATGTATGTTTTAAAAAGTTTTAATTTAAAACTTGTAAATATTTGTTGTCCCTGCCCATGGCAGGCGGTTGGAATGAGATGAGCTTTAAGGGCTCTTCCAACCCAAACCGGTTTGGGATTCTATGATTCTATAATTCTTTTCCATCATATTCCAGCTCCAGCTTTACTTCTCAGATCTTGTTGTAGACTTAAAAAAACCCCCCTAAACCATTAAATCTTTAGTTTCACAGGGTTGTTTTACATTACATTTTACTCTGTACCCAGGAACTTGAAGCTCCAGATAAATATCAACTGTTCTTCAGCTGGGTGAGAATTTTGAGATATATCAATATCATGAAGTCTCCAAATGTAAATCAAGTTCACTTTAAGTGTCACAGCCTCACTCCAAAAAGGAATTTATATGAAATAGTGTTTTCAAAAATATTTAAGGAAGGTTGTGATATATTTCTATCTAATTCTGCCACTCAATGCTCTGTTATAAAGGACAAGGATACAGGTGGGAATGGTTGTGTTCCTCAACATTATTTGGAAGTTTTGGCCTTTTTATGACAAATTCTTTCAAATTTACTTATAGCTGGGACCATATAACTGAAGTGAAGAAGAGGAGATTGAAAAAGAGAAAAACTTCAGCATTTCCTCTGGTTTGAAGCAGAGCTAAAGCTCAGCTCATGTCCAGGCCAGTTCCATCCCTATGCAGCAAGTGGAGGAGATTAATGAGAGGCAAATATTGAAGGACAATGCAAATAAAGGCCAGCAGAAAACACAGCCACAGCCACAAAATGTTCCTCTGTAGTCTTAATTCTGGCTATTTATAAATCCCATTTAAAAAAGTGAAGTGCCTGTGAGGGGATCTCACCCTGGCACCACCACAGCAGCATCGAGGCAGTTGTTACGTGGGTGGGTGAAACTGCTGACTTTCAGCAATCCTGCATGAAACAAGTTCCTTGCCACTAAAACTGACAGTCAAAACAATCCAGAGAATAATCACATGGAAAAATCTAAAATCTGCCAACCCCCCTTTCCCCCTCAGGTTTTCCAACCACTTGCTGGCCAAGTGCATTCAAGGGGCTTTCATTTTTTTAAAATATAAAAGCCCTGTGAGGAACAAATTAAGTAAAAAAGCACCCTCATAGTTTTCTAGAGCATTTCCTGGTGATGGGATCTGCCTGTTAAAAAGTGGCACAAGAGCTTCTGCCACCCCTTGGTCCCCTCTGTGTGTGTGTGAGGTTGGGAAGGTGAGTGGAGGGAAAGCACTGGAAGCTTCAATCCGAGACCACAAAATTAACGAGTGTCTTTGGAGTAATAATTTGTCGACTTCACAGAGGACCAGGGAAGATTATAAATGCTGTTGACCTAGAAGAAGTAATAGAGAATTCAGTATTCAGAACTGAAGAACAATTTAGAAGGGAATAAAGTCCAGCCTGCCACATGACTGCTGTGTGTTGACAGATGGCAGAGAAGCATCTTCTCCATTCTCTCTCATTAAAATAATTATGGCAATGTATGTTAGACTCTCTTCAAGCCTGGCACTTTCACAGCACATACAGGGGCATCATCATTGCAGGGATAAGGTTAAATAATAATGGAAACACATTTCTGGCATACAAAGGGCATTTGATATTAAACTTACCTGCTTCCAGAAATAACAGCAGGGAGAAATTTGTTACCTCGCAGTAAATGAAATGATTTTACTGGTTCTAACAGGAGGTTAATTAGAGCTCTCTGCTAACTTGAGAAACAATCCCAAAACCAGGTCAAGCCCTGGTTCAGGTGATGAGCCCCTGCCTTATGTAACTCCTCCAGAACCAGCCCTGCTTCTCCTTTTTTTCTTTTTTTTTACCTTCCCTGCCAATTGCTCCCTGTAAAACTGCAAATCAGATGCAGTCCAGTGTGAAACCTCTTCCTCAGCTGTCAAATAATAAAGTCTGTGAAACTACAGAATGAAATTTAGGTTACCAGGGGAAAAAAAAAAAAAAAAAAAGAAAAATATTCCAGGTTCGAGCGTCTTTCTGGCCCGGGCGCTGGATTTGTGTGTCTGCAAAACACCCAGGGAGGGGACTGGGGAGCAGAGTGGAAGCCCAGTGCTCCCCTGTGCTGGTAATGAGTGGGGTGGGTAGTTAGTGACACGAGTTAATTACCAGAGACCAGGGCCCTGCAGGTGCCTGTCCCCGGCGGAAGGCGGGACGCGGGCACCGCGTGATGCCACGGCGAGCAAAAATCACCCGGTGTCAGCACTAACACTGTGCCTTCCCCGCTGCTGTTCTCCCCAATATGATTCACTTTCATTATTTATGAGACTTGTCTCACTAACCCTCAGCAACGGTTCCAAATAATGATAGGAATCTGTCAGTGTAGGATTGTATTTCTCAAAACAATAACCACAGTTCCTGGAAATGTCAATATGTCAATTGAGGGTAACACATCTCTCAATAAACCAATATTTTGTAAAAACAAAACAAAATCTAAGGGAGAGACCAGAAAAAAAAAAAAAAAGTCATGCACGGAAAAGAGAAATTTGAGCTCCATGGAGCTCTTCTCTTACAATGCCCAGCACGAAAATTGCTCCTTCCTGCCAGGTGGTGGAGACAGAAAGGCACATTTTTAATTCTGCCCAATTACAAACTGTGAAACATTCAATATTTTAGCTCTTAATATTAATGAAATGCCAGGAGAAAGGAAATGAGGGTCTTGGCAGAAGCCAAAGAGCTCGTGCTACAGCAGAAACCAAACTCAGCAATACAACGTGCAGAAAAGTGAACCAAGGTAAATCAAGGCCTGAATAGTCCCATCCTGAACCAAAGGATTTGTAAATTTAGAGCAAACCAAATCAATTTCTGCACAATTTTTGAAATCAGCCTTTCACACATCTGTGCTTTGGCCCAAGCCAACAAGAACGAAGGTGAAGATCAAAGCCCTGCCTTCAGTTCTAGAGAATTGTGTTAACTTTGCATTTCTGCTCCAACATTTATTCTCTCATGTTCCTGGAGACCACACTAATCAAATCAATCTTTTCATTAACTATGTGGTTCCGAAGGTATTTCTGTAGAGATGTTTGTAGAATCCCAGACTGGTTTGGGTTGGAAGGGGCATTAAAGCTCATCCAGTGTCACCCCCTGCCCTGGGCAGTGTCACCTCCCACTGTCCCAGGTGGCTCCAACCTGGCTTTGGACACTTCCAGGGATGGGGCAGCCACAGCTTCTCTGGGAATTCTATTCCAGCCCCTCCTCACCCTCCCAGCCAGGAATTCCTTCCCAATCTCCCATCTCTCCCAGTGGGAAGCCATTCCCTGTGTCCTGTCCCTCCAGCCCTTGCCCAAAGACTCACTCCAGCTCTCCTTGGAGACACAACATTCACTGTCCAAATACTCACCCACGTCAGTGATATTAAAATATTCAGGTGCTACAAAGCAAACACTAAAACCTCAGTGAAACCACTTAATTTTTTAGCTTACAGATTTTCTTTTTAAAAGTAAATTTTTTTCCACAAAGGCCTTATTCCCCATGAAGGAAAACCAGTAAATCTTCCAAAAGACCAGTTTTAACCCACAAGGAAACAGGTGAAGGGGTTTCTCAGACATACCAGGAGCTTTAACATATAGGTAGGAAATCCTGAAGGTATTTCAGGTGATGCTTAAACTACCAGGAGTTAAGAGTCCATTTGCCATTTCTGAATTTGCAGGTTGTTGGGATTTCTAATATCAGAAGTGGAAAAATAAAATAAAAAAAATCAGATGAAAGCAAAACCAAGTTCTAAAAAATTTATTGATTTGTAGAGCAAAGTTCTGCTAAAAAGCAAAACTGTTCTAAAGCACAATACAAAGAATATTAAAAGCACTAAAATTTCTGCTCCCCACTGCAACTCTCACATCCATGTGTTGGGAATAGAGGAAATACAGCCTATCTCTTTTGAAGAATATAAATTTATCACACCAGCAGTAAATCCCCACCCCTGACACAAACTACAAATAACTACACAGCCCTCCCTAACAAATCATCTGGAATTTAATCTTTTCAAACCCAAAGACCATCCTATTTGGCTAATACAGCACATCCTTCTCCAGCACTTGCATGGGACTTTGGTCTGGAGTGTCCCATTTGTTTCTGAGTCTTCTGGAAAATTCCAACTCGTAGAGAGCAAAGATTATCAAAGCTATGAGAGCTGATCTAAGAGAAAATTAAATAAACATCCTGGATTCACATGACACTACATGCAGCACATAATGTTAACCAACAGGAGGTAAAAGTGGTAATTAAACAGTTTATACCCTTCAAAATGTACAATCTGCAGTGAGCAAGGAGCATGAATTAGGTAAGTAAATATAATGGAGCTTGGAATGACAGCCTGACACCACCAGAGTGTCTGCAGGGAACGGCAGAGGGGAGACAGGGATCTGCCAAAGCCACAGCAAAGCCTCTCAGGGGGAGCAGCAGAAATCTTTGCCCCTGGGAAAATGCACAAGAGAGGGAACTGGGAGAGCTGAGCCATTCCCCAGCACTGGTACTGCCTCCCCAGCAGCTCAGGGGCTCTGAGAGTGGTGGGTGCCATCCAAGAGAGGAGGAAGGAGGATTTCTGGCTGTATCTTCCATTAAGAACAGGACAATGGGTTTGTGCTGACACAACTGGTCCAGGCACAGTCCTGGCTCATTGCTTGTTTCCCACAGAATGCTAGAAAATAAATCATGGAATATCCTGACTTAAAAGAGAGGCACAAAGATTGAATCCAACCCTTGGTCCTGTTCAGGGAAACACCAAAAATCACACCATGAGCCTGGGTTGTTCTTCCTATTCCCCTTTTTCTTTTCTATTCTTCAGGTTTCTCTTCTGATCTCCTGTTGCTTCCTCCAATTAGAAGCAGTTCATAGAATTGTTCAGGTTGAAAAAGACC
>VYZS01019682.1:24169-36544 GCA_013400695.1 Neodrepanis coruscans | reverse complement strand
CTTTGTTTCACCCCATAACACTAGTACAAAAAAAATCTAGAGGAATGTAAAGGTCCTTCAAAAACTGAGGCACCATGAACTTTGCATTGATGAGAAAAGAACATTTATCTTTCACAGTTCAAGTAGGCCTACATAAAAAAACTCAGAATGACCAAAAAAAAATTAGTTCACTTTCTCTTTCAGCAAAAAAGAATTTATCTGCAATGACACACTGAACAAACTTGAATAAAACTCTTTAAATCCCTGCCTGTCTCCTAAAATACCATGTCCTTCCCACCTCAACACATGTAGGTTGCAGGTCTCATCTATAGGCTGTCCAATACCCTTGCACCTTGTGATCCTTAAGAATAAACTAAAGGCTCATCTGTCCACTAGATAATTAGATGTCCATTAGATAATTCACTAATTTAATACATTGCTTTTACTTTTTGATGGCTTTAAACCTTTTTCTTACCTAATTTCTTCACTCTGTAAGTGTAGGAGGTGTAGAGTTAATGCGAATGGTAAATACCAATCCTAATAAGAAAGAGCTGTAAAAAAAACCTGAGATGGAGCTATGCCATGTGAATGCTCTTGAAACCAGACTTTGCATCTCCATATAAAAAGTATGTGTCTTTAGGCTATGTGCTGCAGAGCTCCAAATCCACGTCTGTATCTGCCACTGGTTATTTCTTCAATTGTAGTGAGTAAACTCATCTCCTGACTTCACCTTTCCAGCTTTCTGTGAAGTAGCTCAGCTGCTATCATGAATTATTTCTTATTTCAAAGAATGCCTGGGAAAGATAACTGATTCACCAGAGTGCATTAAAAGAGTAATTAGACACAACCTAATACTTGGCTCTGGGGATCAGCTGCACTGGCAAAATATCCCCAAGCAACACTGCTAACAAGGACAGAGTAAAACAACTGAGACAGTGAGTGAACAACAGAAAATTGAAGATACAGAGAGTAAGAGAGTGCTGGAAAGAGCATCAAGTATCATTCTAATCAATAGCTGCATAGACAAGGAGACTAATGGAACAGTGGAAGATAACCAAAGCAGTTGAGTCAGCATGAAGGATTAAATGCGCTGTGCTGAAAATCTCCAGAGTCTAAGCCATGTTTGATCTCCAAAGTAGAAAGGTAACAGTCTGCCCAGAGCTGACCATGCAAGAGGAATTACCTGACTTTTCAGTGTGATAGTGTGGAGTCAAGGCCACCTGCCTTTTACTTCCTGGCAATTTGGAAAATAGTTCAACTGAGACAGAGAAAGAAATGCCTAGCTGATAAAGTATTTTCTGGTCCCCTTTCTTTGCTGGTGTAGGGGGGTTTGTTCACTGCTTTGAGGAAAATATACCACAGAGCTGAAGGAAAACAAAAGATTTTGTTTGCAGAGGTTTCTTTGGTTTTTGGGATTTGTAANAGTGTGGAGTCAAGGCCACCTGCCTTTTACTTCCTGGCAATTTGGAAAATAGTTCAACTGAGACAGAGAAAGAAATGCCTAGCTGATAAAGTATTTTCTGGTCCCCTTTCTTTGCTGGTGTAGGGGGGTTTGTTCACTGCTTTGAGGAAAATATACCACAGAGCTGAAGGAAAACAAAAGATTTTGTTTGCAGAGGTTTCTTTGGTTTTTGGGATTTGTAATTCACCTTTTTTTTTTTTTTTATGTTTCTCTCAGGAGAAGTGCATACAACATTAAAAAGGACTCAATGAAGAGGCCTTATCTTCAAGCAGTGAAGTTCAGTGTGTTTTGTCTGAAAGTTGAAATACACTCTTTTCAGCAAGGAAGAAAACAAAGTCTTGCATATTTTAATTAAAAACTCAAATATATTTCACAAATACAGATCAAATAGCACAGTGGACCAGTCCAACTTTTACACAACCTCTCAACTCTGCTGTACCTTAGCTACTGATTTCCCAGAAGACTGCACTCAAAATGGATGCATGACCTCAGCAGACAGATTGGTAGTTCTGTCTACTACCTGAATTAGCCGTGTCCTGTGTCACATCTCTGACACACAAAAGAATCTCGCAAAGAATGAGGAAAAACATCAAGTTCTGAGAAACCATTTGATTGGTTTCAGTGATAATGTGCTTGCTCAGTGCCGTGTTTTGTCTCAATCTGTGTAAGTCATAAATTGAGATATCAGTGACAGAAGATAAGGGGATGAATTAGAAAAGAATGTACAGCTTTATCTTTGCCTACTTGTTCAGACTAAGTAAATGGGAGGACCACAAAGAAATCAAATGAAGATGTACTGCATACACTGCTTGAATATTCAAGACAAAAGAAAATGCCTCTGGGGTCTCTTTTGTTTTGCCTTTCCTTCAGTAGATCTCACCTCTTGCTGAGCATTTAACTCCTATGTTCTCACATGGAAGATAATAATTGTTTTCCTGTTCCATCCAGTGAGATTTTTCACTTGGAGTAGATCACATAGATTTTTGCTTCCATTGTCTCCTTTCCATGCTTCAATGAACAAGTTAGCAGTTAACATTGACATTTGGACATCATCACTGGTGTCTGAGTTAAAGCTAAAAGGAGCTATTATTGCAGTTAGTGCTTCAAGCCCTTGGCATAATCAAGCATATATAATTGCATTGACTACCTTCAGATCATATTTTTGAGGATTTGTTTATAATTACAGCAGCTAGAGATACTTCATGTAAAACAATGAATAGAACTCAACAAAACATTTAGAAAACCAAGAAACTGATTCTGCTAACATATATGTTCTCTTTACAAGCCATAAAAAGAGAGTTTCCACTGAAGCTCAAGTATCAGAACCACTTATTTTCTAGAACAGAAGGCTAGTCTGCAGATCATTACTGAAGGGTAGGTATATGCATCCAACTCAAAAAACACTCTAGAGAGAAATCTGGATTCACACTGCACAAATTGTCTTGTGCCTTCTGGTGTCCTATAATTATCTTATGCTGTCAGACCTGTTTATTTCATTCTGGCTTTCAACTCTTGGTCTGCAAAGCATTATTTTGGTATCTTAAGGTATTTATGCATTAAGGAAACTTTCCTGTTTCATCATCCAAGAGCCACTCCGGGAGTCACATTCATACTAGAGACTACTGGGACCGAAGCCCCTTCACAGCGTGTTGATTCAGTGACCCAACAGGTGCCCTGCTTGGCTCCCTACACACCTCACACTCACACAGCCAGATAGGTTTACCTCACTGGCTGGAGCACAGGTTTCCCATAGCAGAATCTCAGAAGTCTGGTTCCTTTAAGCAATTTAATCATGGTGCAGAATAGCAGCTCCACTTGGTGCCTCTCAGGAGGGACCCCAGGCAAAGGATTTCCTAGACTTTTATACCCTTACAGTCTATGTGCCCCTTTAGTCTGGGATATTGCTAGTCATCGGCTTGTGTTGTGTGAGTGTTGGGTCACCTGGCTGGTGACAAAAGTCCCTGTGTCCATAGTTAGGTTTGGTGAATGACAGGTCCTTGCCTGAGGCTCCAAACAATTCCTGCCACCAAGGGCACCATTTGTAGCTCACACAGCAGCTCCACACCGAGTTGCCTGCTCTAAATGTATTTACAATAATGTATTTGCAACATTAGGTGTGCAGATATTTTTGTTATGTATACATTTCTGTTTATATTATTTTCTTTTTCTTAATGAGATAGAAAACTTTTAATTGTATGGGATAGTTCATTAGCATTCTCTCCTTATCTTGTTGGGAAGGTCTCGGTCTGGAGAACTCATTTTGCTCAGACTGTAACAAAAATCTTTTATTCAAGGCACAAAAATGGTAAGTCATATTAAAACATCACTACTTATTTCAGGAGAAGAAACGGAACTCTAACCCAAAATGACATTATGATCTTATGAGTGACTAAATTCTACACAGAGAGCTTCTTTTAATTAATTTTGTTTTATTAGAAAGAATAATCAAGGTAGCTAAAATAAAAATATAAATCCTAAGGAAAATTTTATTTTGTGTCTGCTTTCAAATCAAGAGATTTCATAAATTCCTTCTCTATCTTCAAAGAAAGTTAGTTGTAAAAAATATTTTGACTTGATATGAAATAATAAAAGATTTTTTTCCATTATTAGATTAATCAGATTTAGAAATACACATCATATAAAAATGTGGTAAATAAATCTAGACTAGAAGTCTATTTTTTTTTCTCCAATGAAAGGCTCCTTTTTCATGTTTATAATCATAAGATACCTCCCCTTCACTACAGGGTTCACAGAGAATCTCACTACATTATCTATCCTCACATTTTCTGTACTTATCCAGAGGGTCACAGCCCTGTAAGGAGAACTGTGGGAAGCATACTACTGTATCCCTCAAGAATCCTATTTAGAATTTTTAAATAAACACTGAATTTTCAGCTGGGCTGCACGCATGGTAGCCTGTGCTAGGAGGATTTGAGCAAGTTATTCTGCTCTCATTTTGCAGCTTGAGTAATGTTTTAACATCATCAGATTTTGAGGAGTCTAATTCAGACATTTCCCCTTTTGGTTAAAATTGGAGGAAGAGGTTAATGCACTTCATTTCACTGTTTCAAAATCTTGGATCTGGAGATCCTAAGCTTTCTGCCCTTGCCATGTGCAGATTTGACTCTATGAGCTCTTCTTTTATGCAAGGTATATTTTATAACATTCTAAATTCTCTAATTTGAACACCACCCACCATTTCTGGTATAAAGGAGAACTCAAAACCAGTATACTGGAGAGAGATAAAAAAAAGTCATAGTATCATTTCAGTTTTTATGAAAAATATCAAACAAGAAATAATTGAATGCAGAGATCTTTTTCTTCTCTGCAGTGCCTCTTAGGCATCCATTTAAAAAACCCTTTACGATCTTTTGTAAGAAGGTGTTTGAAAAAGGACCTGACAGCTCAGGACAGAATTGCAGACAGCAAACACTACAGCAATTTTTGAATTTCTATGAGTCTTCTAAAGCAAAGTTTGAGAATTCAATTACAATGCCAAAGTGGAGGGAGGCTGGACTGTTGGAAAAGATAAAGTGGGATTGGCTTTTTCCATGCTATCCAAGTCTCCTCTGAATGCTGGGAAACTCCTTTTCCCCAGGCTGGTAGGCATCACAATGGGCTGAAGGAGGATCAACGCTGCAAGTGCCTTCGGCATTGTAGTTGTGCAATTTTGAACATTCAGAAAACCAAGAAAATTATACAAGAGAAAATTTATTCTCCCTCGTTTTAGCCATATGAAAAATGAAGCATCTCATCTAAGCTGCTATTCTAACTTCTCAGCACAGTCCATGAAAAGTGACAATCTGCTCTGCTGAGTCTCTTCACCTGTTTTGTGGTCTCAGAGTACCTTCTTTCCTGGCTTCAACATGCTCTTCCTCCTGCTAGCCAGAACCAACAGCAATTGAGTGTCATAATACGAGTGTCAAATTGGTGTCAATCCTTCTTCACTGCACTAAATCAATGCCCAGCTGGAATGTGGCACTGAGAGCAGTATTCCCCTTGTTTTGCCCTTGCAGCACTTTTAAGGCTCTGGGAGAAACGAAGGAAAGGTTCTCAAAAGACAGATGCTTGTCTGTGAATTCTGGGGAAGAAACTTGATGTTCCTTTTCAGTATGTATGTCCAAGAACTTAAAATTCCTGAACTTTGGGTTTTCTGCAAGGTTGATCAACACCTGTAGCAGACTTCTTTAGTGTATTAGTCTTTGTTTGTTTGTTTGTTTTACTCTAATCTCATTAATCCTGATGTTCTACAGAAAAATAAGAGAAGCTTATGAGATCACATTGCATGTGCAACTGTATCATATGTTTTTCATATGTGTATCATATTCTTAAGCTATAAAATAATCATGTATACTCCTGCATTCTCTTACTGCCTTTGCTGCTGGATACATAAAACATATCATTCAGCTTTATGAATAGGAGTTGCAAATTAGTAGTAGAAGTGTATGAGAGACAAGATTTTTTCCTTTCATTTTTCTATTACAGATCTGAGGTATTCTCCCACCCAAGAGTTATTAGAGGCAATATATGAGAAACAAATCTGGCAACAGGACACAATACTAATTCTCACAAAGAGGCTATTTGATTTTTTCCTTTCTGCTATGCTCAGGAGGCAACAAAAACCCCAAAATAACTCTCTAGTAGAAAGGATTATTTTCCCATCTAAACTTCCACTATTTCTTCCAGGAAAAAAAAGAACTACAGAATTATATCAGTCCTTCACCCAGAAACTGAACTTCTGTTTGCAGGTCCCCAAAGTGTAACCTGCACTTAATGATGTACTTTCTGCACATCCCCAGTTGAAGATGCAATAGTCACACATTTGTGAAAAGCAAATGTGGTAATAAATATTTCAGGCAGAGGAAAGTGCAAAGACAGTCCTTTTTGTAATTCTTGGCTCATAACTGGCCACAGTATCACAGATTACAATGGTGAGCTTGCCCCTGATGTTTGCATATTAGCACCATAAAGGATATCTGGATAAAGTCTTTGTAGGTTTATTTGCAACATTTATATTGAAGCCTGACAGCATTATCTGTACTGTTTATATGACTATAAAATAGCTTTATAGTGATACAATTAGTAATGCTGAGCTTAGATAGCATAAATGGTAGTACTGACTGTACCACTATAAACTTAACTTTATAGTGACATAAATGAGCAATATTTGTGTCATCATGTTTTATGACATCAGGTAATCTCAGGCCTAAGAGTATAGCACAAGGTCCTGCTCACTTTAGTTTTATGTCTAAAATACGATGCAGAAGAGCATTGCAATTCATTCTTGGAATGTCAGCCCTACACTAATTTTCATTTACTTTAAGCTGTAGGGACATTTTCTCTTCTTCGGCTATAGAATGATTGCAAGCACCCCCTTTCCAAAACTGTGTTCCTACAGCATTTTTGGATTATGAGTAGTACCAGTGATTCTTCCACCAGCAGGGCCAATAAATGAGAGCTGATAGCTGGCACAAGCCAGGGTAATCCTCTGCTTAGACATTTTGAATTCTGTCTAGAGTGGATATCTGTCCTGAGTTATGCACATTGGTAAACTCTGAAGTATAAATAACCCCATTTTAAGGTCTTTTTAACACATCCTGATCCACAGGATGTATGACAGCAACTCCTTCTCTGTTCCTTCCTCTTTGTTTATAGTTAGTTTCACGGGAAAATATCCTAGGAATTTCACCTACTTCCCTGCTTCTCCCTCCTGGACTCTTCACTTTGGCCCACATACATAATGCCATTTAAGTCAATGGGAGGAATTCCAGTCCCTCTGTTAACAATGATTTGGGTCTCATAAACATGAATCTTCATATAAGAAGACTTCATTATGTAGGCAGCATCTGATAAGAGCCTGAAGATCAGTATAGTCTAAAAGTTGAACACTCCCGGGTTTACAAGCCTATGAGTAATCAATACATCTGTCTTTTTTTTTTTCTTTCTTTTAGCTCCAGTGCAAGCATATTTTTTGTCTTAAAAATGTCGCAACTGCATTGAGCTGATGGAAAAATACACAAGTGCAACCTCTAAGAACTGCTAAGGGAATTTATTCATTAATTTCTAAGCCAGGAGATGTAATTTATTTAAAAAACTTTGATGTTCTGCATATCCAGCACACTGCAGAGTGTTAAAGAACACGTAGTGAGTTTTCTCAGTCTCTTCTGTTTCAGCACTATAGACAAGGACATATGCTCACAGTTAGGAAGGTAGGAGCAAATATGATATCACAAATAAAAGAAATAAAGTTTTGGTCTCCTCAGAAATAAAGAATTCCATGGTAGTATCACAAGGACACTCTGAATTCAGTCAAGAATTCCAAGATCTGCTTCCACTTATCTTCTGAAATATCCTGGTTCTTTCTGGGTTTGTCCAGAACCATTTCATTCCAGTTTCCTGCCACCTATTTGGCTATTTTGTATAGCAACATGAAGCACCAGTGGAAATGCCCCTATTTTGGAAGCAGTTAAGATTTTTTGACAACACAGAGAGAAGAACTAAGATATAACTGTTAGAATCATGCACTGATTCAATGGGCGTGCCAAAATCTGAAAAGAGCTATCTAAAACTGTGAGGATATTTTGTTCTCCTTATCCCTCTCATCCACTGTGCCCCTTTTGTATACCTGTATACACCCTGAGAACATATTTTCCTTGTTCCCCACTGTCCTCATCTCCCCCAATGCATTGTATGAAAAGTATTAAGGATTAAAAAAGGTACCTATATATGGCAACTAGAAGGAAAAACAGTGAGATGGTAAGCAGCCATAGAGAAGGAAGCTGATAGAAATGATATAGCATCTTCACCTGTCCAGTTTCTAAAAATCTCCTTCTGCTAATCATTGAAGTAGACTTTAGTGTGTAGCTCTATACATCCATCTTTGAACAGAGATCCTACCAATCCAGAATATTTGCCAGAAGCTATTTCATATACTCATGGACTGATCAAGTAGCAGTGTCCTTCCATATTCTCACAAGGATTATTTCAGGCAACCAGTCCTACCTGCTTTTTCCCTACACAACAAAATCTCACACTTTTCTCTGATTTTTCCCTTCGTTCTTCTTACGGGAAAGAAGGTCACATAAGGCTTCCTGACATTTCTACATATCTGTCCTGCACACAGCTCTCCAAAACCTGGAGCAATTTTTTTCTGCATCTTATTACTAGGAAAATTCATGAAGTCTGAAGAAAAGGTAATTTTTTTGAGCTGTATTATCTTCAAGGAATTGTAGCCTTTCTTAAGGAGAAACTGCATTACTACAATGAAATACTGAGCAAATCCCAGTTTAAGTAGAGAAAAACAAAATCAAATATCCTATCTAAATTATACATTGGAGACACTCATCATGTTGTGTAAACAAAATGTAAATATCCTTTTAGATAATCTTTTTCTATATTTGTGAGGCATTCTTTTGTGGGAAACAGCTTCATCTTGCAGCGTTCAAACACAATCAGTGGCATGCACTACGTGGAAAGGAAGCTTACTCCAGCTGTTAATATTCCCTGTCAATAAATAATTCTGAAAACTCAGCCTTTAGGAATCTGCTGGTCACATATCCAATGTTTTCATGGTGGCCTCTAATCTCATTCCTCTTCTTACAAGAGCTACTAAATGTTCTAAACCATTTTCTGGCTCCTAAAGGGTAACTAATTATCTGCACTTCCAAACTAATCAAGGATATTAGTCTTTCTAGAACTCTTAGGCAAACCATACAGGGGTAACTAGGGAAATCCAGATGGTTTCCAGATGCCACACTGACAAGCATTTAATTGATAATGGGTATCCAGGTCTCCAGAGCTTCTCAGTATGTTTTNCCCCAGTGGATAGCTTGACAATTCTTTGTATTTCTGCTGTTCTGAGGTGGAACTCATAACTGTCTCACACAATAGTGATTACAATTACTTTTTTTACTTACAATGGTACTGACATAGCTGAACTGGCACCTGAAAAGATTTTAACCTGAAGTGAATTTTCCTACTAAGATACAAGCTATCTCTTACTTTCTGCAGTTTTTTCAAGTAAGCACATGCATTAGCATGCTTTGCTTTGCTTTGCTTTTTCTCCTGAGTTGACAAGAATGAGCCTCTACTCTAACATGCAATGGCACAGCTGTGGTTAATTATTTATAGAGCCCTTCAGTAACATATCCTATAATAATTTGATTGGATAGGATAAAAGCAATGTGGACACTTGTCTTCAGGTTTTCAAATAGAAAAAGCTGGCTCAAAACTGAATAGATAAATATAAAGGAAGAAGTTTGGGGGATTTTTTTGGAAGAGGGATAAAATTTATTTTTTCTAAACTTCTTTCCTGAGCTGAAGCAGTCATCTAGAGAATTGATGGTAAACATCTTGTCGAGATTAGTTCCATTACCTATGGAGAGATGTCAAATATCTACCCATATCCCAGGGAAATTCCACTAAATCTGCCAAGTGTTATTTCTGTCCTGAGGAAATCCTCCAGGCATTCCACTGAATGGAATATATTATCAGTATAAATATTGATAACCTAACCCACTACTTGCAAAAATGTCTTTGTTGATACTGATCAAATGTAAACTGTATAATATTAAGGACTTACTCTGACCAGATGCAGGATACTTCAAACTGTGCAAAATAGAACCCACAGAGAATTAATAATGCAGATAAGTAAAAATTTGGGTTTAATTCTGAACTTCCAGGCCATGAAAACTAAATAAAAGAAAGACTGGATGGGTTGTTCAGGTGTCACCTAAACCATCTTTTTCCCGAAGGCTACCTCAATCATGACTGAATGACATTTTTCTGACCCCATTTTTAAAACTGCTTAATGACAGGAATCAGAAAGCATCACACACAATCCATTTCAGAGCTGCAAATACTTTCCTAATACTTACCTTCTTTTCTTAAGCTGCAATTTGAGACTACTACCCTTGTTCTCCACAACATGAACCTAGAAAAAAAAATTATATAATTTTCTAAGCATTCTTTTCATATCTGAAGGCAAATGTCCCCTCCAATTTTCTCTCTTATCTGAATGAGACAGCTCAAATACCTCCAGCCTTCCCTCTTGGATCATATTATTTAGATCACTGTTCATTTTCACTGCCATTCCACATCTTTCCCCAGGTATGATGATCATAAGCATAAAAAGCTGTAGCATTAATGCCTCTGTAAGGCTACAGGAGATTCCTCCATGTTGCTAGTATCATTATTCCATCTCTGTATTCAAATATGACATTTAAAATTTTTCCCATATTATCCAAAGGCAAGATATTATTGACTTATGTGAGGGTATAACCACAATCCTCCAAACTAGAAAGGTTTTAGTCACTTGAATTGCTTAATTGCAGCATACATTTCACATTCATGGATAACCTATGCAATAGCGCCCATGGTTAATTCCATCTCTTGAGCACAAGTTCACCTACACGTTACATGTCTTCCTTGATGGCCCAAGATTTCATGGGCACTCTAGACTAGAAATAATTCACTCTTATGTTTCTAACCTGAATTCACCTGAGCCACTTCAGCCTTAGTAGTATGATATACTTTTCGATTATTCTGATGTTCTTCAGTGGGGCAGCTCTTGGGTACATGAGCACCTGCACGATCTACATTTATATCTGGGTTCTCCACCCAGGCAGCAATTGCTTGCCACAATTCAGCAGCCCAGGTAGGTTTGTGCTGCCAGTTGTTCTGCTTCCATTGCTGCAACAACCCTGACAGGGTATTTGCAACTATCTGTAAGTCAATGAAGAGATATAGAATTGGCTATTTTTCCTGTTCAGCAATGTCCAAAGCCAGCTGGATGACTTTCACCTCTACAAACTGACTCAGATCACCTTCTCCTCCTCCTACATGTTGTAGGGCACTTCATACAGCTGCTTCTTATCTCTGATGCTTTCCTACAGCATGTCAGAACCCATCAGTGAATAAGGCATATTGCTTCTCACTTTATGGTAAACTATAAAACAGTGGGGCCTCTAGCACATGTCACCTCCTCCTCCTCTGACATCCCAAAATCTTTGCCTTCTAGGCAGTCCATAATTGCTTCCAAGATTCCTGGACAGCTGGGGTTCCCTATTTGGGCTCGTTGTGTGTTTGGTGCAACCCACTTATTCCATGTAACATCGGTTGCATGAGGTGTAAAGGAGACCTTCCCCTTGATTATTCCTCCCATCATGGGCAACCAGGGTGCCAGAAGGAGCTGTGCTCCCTGCACCAGTCACTTCTGAAGCAGCTCAAACCTCTTTATAAACCACCAGTATCGCTTTTTCAGTTTGAGTATAGAGGGTTTCAGATTCTCTGTATACTTAACACTAAAAACCAAGAGATCTGTTTTGAGTTTTCCCTTGGTATTTTCTGACAGAAACTCCAGGCAAAGCCATTGTCTCCAGCTGCTGTGTACAGCACACTTTTTGCATCTTTTCCTGTCCTGACTGGCCCAAGGGCTATTGCATGAACTCTTGTTTAATTTGTTCAAATGCTTGTCATTACTCAGGGCCCCATTTGAAATAGTTCTTCCTAATCAGAGCTTAGAATCAAAATGCCATTTGGAATGTGCGTTCTCCAAAAGCCCACAACACCTAAAAAAGCTTGTGTTTTTTCCTCCCCAGTTGTTAAAGACATTGATATTTTGTTAATCACATCTGTTCGGATCTGATGATGTTAATTTTGCCCTTTTATTTGTAAATATTGAGTGTCCTTTGAAGGTCCCTTGACCTTACTTTGTTTTTTGGCAAAATTGACTTTCAGAAGGATTTGGACTATTTCTTTCCCTTTCTTAAAGACTTCTTTTACTGTCTTGCCCCAAACAATGATATCATCAATATATTGTAGGTATTCAGGGGTTTCACACAGCTCACTGGCAAAGCATGGGGAACAAATCAGTTCTTGATTTAGGATAAGCAGTTTTTAGCAACAACCAAAACATCAGCCTGTTATCAACATTA
>VYZS01019681.1:13200-38018 GCA_013400695.1 Neodrepanis coruscans | reverse complement strand
GGTTCACAAATACATTTCATGTGAATTTCATAAATTGAGGAAACCACTTTTTGCTAATAGTTGCTTTAACAGATGTTGGTAAAGGATTTTGTCCTGTGAGGCCCATTCTAACCTGGCTAAGCAATTGGAAGTTGAGGTTTACACATTAGAATTTCCCCCAAATTCCTGACATTTATCAAGTGCTTCTGACATGATAATGGCAAATTGAGTTTTATTTTAAGTATGGTTGAAAAACAGATGAACTTTTGCTATCCAACTACATCTGTTGTTTGCTCCTTCCAGAATAAATATGGCAGTTCCTGATGCTGAAACAGCTGGAAATCTTGCATTCATTTGTATTTCTTGAGATGGAGTATGTCCTATGGGTTTACCTGGTGATAGTGCTCATGTACTATTTATTTAAGATGCCTAGCTATTAAAAAAGTTTCTCAGTGCAAGATCTCCAGTGCTAGTATTTGCCAGCCTGGACATCTAGAGCAATGCACCTTGATAATTTTTACTTAAATGTTTCCAAGCAGATTCAGTTTTTGGAGGTGGAGAATATATCTAATGCCACAGGGTTTCTCTAGGAGACACATGAGAGCTCTTGAACCAAACTAGCTCATCCTGACATAAAGTAGCACATTGGGAGCTTGATCTAGGGGCCACTTCAGAATAAGTAACTGAAATAATTTGCAGCTGACAGATAGTAAAATGCAAAGTGCATTTCAATCCCGAATCTACAAATTTTTGTTTGGTTAATACTGTTTTAGGTAATTTGAGGCTTTTTCCTCCCCCCTCTGACATGAGTGTGCTGGCATGGTAGGATCTGCTGTCGCAAACAGTATGCGTTCATTCCAGTTGTGCGGTGGGTGGGGACGTGGGATAAAGGTGCGGGGACAGAGGTGGAGTGGCATAAACATTTAAACAGTTCAGAGGGGTGAAGAAAGGCATCTTTTGTCTGCCTGATTCCAGCAGAAGTTCTTGCTTGTGCTGCTGAAGATAGCCTGAGAAGATTAGAAGAGGCTCAGCTGGGGCAAGACAAAGGGAGACTGTGTAAAGCAGGATCAAGCCTGTTTGCTTAGCAGAGCTCTCTGTCTTCTTGTTGACAGATGTAGCTGGTGCAGTATCAGACCTTGCAGGCTCCTCCTCTGGATTGTCAAGTGACAATGGTTGCGGTAGTAAATGACAGTGTAAAGTACTCCATGAATCCTTTATTTGTTTGGCAGTTGTAGCCTGGGATGGGGATTTAATATTGAATGGACTCCAGATTGTCTAAATTGCAATCGCAGTGTTTGTTTAAGCAGTCTGTAGGGACTGCTAAAGCATGTTAACTTTTTCTTCCATCCTTTTCGTGTTGCGAAGTACTGAGGTAGGAAAAAAGGATGAAGGGGGTTGGAAAGAAAAGGTTTGCACTGTAAAAATGCGAGGATGGAATTCTCCTTAACTGCTGAGGACTCATCAAGTTTCAGATCACTGATTTAACATGTAATATGATGGACAAAAGCCTTCTGCATTTCTTAAATAAGAGCTTTTCCTTTTGCTGGTGCACTAAGTACTGTCACAGAGTACATGCCTCTATCTCAGATCAGTTAAGTTGCTTTCAATGCCAGATTGCAGCTTGTAATGTCAGCAAAGAGCATGTACAGTAATTTGTACTTTGATAGTATTGTGGCACCTAAAAATATCCAGACCAAGTCCACAAAGCAAAGCAGGGGACTATCTACTGAAGTCATCAAAAATTGCCAAAAATAATCAGCTTTCATTGATTTCTATTTCAAAATATATAGAAAAGCTCAATCCCCTTTAGGAGCAAGAAGCAGCCTGAATGTTTAAACTAAGAGAGCCAAAAAGGTTAGGGAAAAATCAGCCAGATATAATGAATCCTGACTATAGAAAAAGGTGTTACTACCAATTCTGGGACAGAGGAGGGTTTTCTTCAGCAGAAAGGGTCCTTTATTTCATATCGTGGCTCAGGACACACGATCGTGTTGGAGTTGCTAACAAACACATTCAGTAACAGGTCGCCACTTGTTCAGTCAATAAAGACCCTTTCTAGCTCAGTGTTTTGCAGGATCCTAAGCCTCAGGTATCTTTGACAGAGTTGTAAACAATTATATGTGGCTGTGTGTTTGCACCATCTGATAAAAAGTATTTTATAACCTTGATGACACAGCTGGAGCAAAATCCATCTTTACTTCTCCACTCTAATCTTACTGTCCAAGCTAGCTGCTTTTCTCCAAATACATGCTGATCTGCAGCTTTGTCTCGAAAAAAATCTTTCAATTCACTACACTGAGCACAGTTCCTTATCTGGCCCTTCTGGAGCATGAGAGAGTTGTAAAAAATCCATTTTTTTCCACATGGCTGTTGAGATTCGAGCCTTGGCAAAGAGGTGGAATGTGTGCATCTTGTCTGAAGATCATTGTCCAAGTCGTTTCCAGTGAGCAGTGGATTTTGCAGGACCATATTCTTGTTTGCAGAGGTATGGGAATACAACATTGGCCTGTATTCACCACCAGCAAGGAGAGAATGCTTTAATTTTCCAAAGGAGGGTTCCTCTCTGAGCTCTTGGTTTTTCCCTTAAAGCAGTCATCCTTTTCAAAGCTAATGGAGTCTTTCAATGGGGGAAGAGGTTAGTAGTAATGACCTGATGTCTCAGGTGGGATAAGGATCTTAATGTTTTCCAAGGCTATATGAATTTTGCTGATCCTATGCACTTTGTGTGGAAAAAGCAAACAGATGCTGTGGTGTAGAATTCCAAGAAAACCAAGGAATGTTTGACTCAAAGTTTCAGAATTAATATTTTTTTCAGTTAATTATGCAAAAATTTAAGGTGTCTGTTACTGTACTTCTGTGTATGTAAACATGTAACCAAAATCTGGCCAGTTGACAATTTTTTTAAACGGTCATTATTCAAATATCACCAGTCACATCATCCAGACTTGTACTGAAAGCCCAGTTTTCAGTAGGCTACACTAGCATCAGCTCTAAGAAACCAAGACCCCAAGTTCAGAGAAATACCCCTTTGTGTGAATACACATTTAAGTACATTTCCAGAGACAGATACTGTGAAGTATGTCCTGAAGTGCCCTCTCCGTTCAGGGAATAAGAGGAGGCAATCAGTCTTGGTAGGTGGACGTAAAATCTTGAAATATAACACAGACTCCACTTGAAGTTTGGTGGCTGATGTTACTGCAACAGCATCAAGACTGAGTTGCCATATTTTAAAACTCTAAAATAGCTCAATTTAACGACAGACCACAGCTTTTATTTATAATCATGTTGTACATGCTTTCAGAGTTATATATCTGCAGTATTTAAGCAAGGATTAAACCAACTCTAATGTCTGATTATTTGTTTTTATAATTACTATTGCCATTGTATATATAGAAAGCTGACAAACAGTATGAAGTGTTTTTCAGGTCTGCCCTTCCCCTGTTCTGACATCCGAATTAGGCCTCCCTTCTTTTTTCTTTTTTTATTTACTTTTTCCTTTTTTTTTTTTGTCTCATGATGTCCTTTTCTCAGATGAATGGGAAGAACAAATCCTCCTGTACTCTAGCATAGATCTTCTCTTCTTCTCAGACGCACAGTGTTCAAGGCTACAAACAGTAAGCCCCCCCCCCCCNNNNGGTTCAAGGCCAAAAACAGGAAGCCCCCCCCCCCCCATTTATTCCTTCAATCCTGTGGCAACATTTGTGAGGAGGAAAAAAATCTCCCCACCAACCCCAGGATAAGTTTTTCATCCTCAAAAAATAACTGATGTGTTTTTAACAAGCTTAATATAATGGGAAAAGGTTGCTGTGTGTGCAGTTGTCACTAACTCCGTGCAGTGTTTGTCCTTGGATAGTGGTTTGCTGCTTTCATGTCCTGCCTGCTTGCTGCAGGGCCCCATGCCATGCCTCGCTCAGCAGCTGGGCAGCTGTGACAGCCAAGCCAGCAAAGCAAGCAGCAGTGTACAGACAGCAGCTCTGGTTTGTCCTCTCAGAGGTAAATGTAGGTGCTGGGGCTCAAGGTGGCTGTCAGATCCAGCACTCCTGCTGAAGTCGGAATTTTGGTAATTGCTTGATGGACACCTTAATTCATAGAATCACAGAACGGTTTGGGTTGGAAGGGACCTTAAAGATCATCTAGTTCCAACCCCACTGACATGGGCAGGACACCTTCCACTGGACCAGGTTGCTCAGAGCCCCATCCAACCTCAAGAGGCCAGTTGTGTGCAGCTGGGTCATGCTGGCTGACAGGCTGTCCTTCAGGGCACACTCCTCTGTACTTGCTGGCAGCCATTTGCACAAACGTGAGAAACAACTTCTAAGGTGCGTGGAGAACAAATTATACAGGATTGTCTCTGAAAAAACTCTATGCCACTGCAATATATGAACATGCATCTTACTCACAGGGGTGATATTACCCCATTATTGCCAGTAGTGGGATGTGTGGTATGATATCAATCTAGTGTGTTCAGCAGCATAGCAATTTTAGGTAATGTTTGGTGCTAAGATCCTGATTCAGCAAAAGACGTCAGCCCTGTCTTCACTTATACTGGAGTCAAGCTAAGCATGTGTTTATGCACTTTTCTGGTCACAAGCAACTAAATTACTCTGACTTCTGTGTGGCTTTGGTGTGTTCCTTTTATTTCTCCTTTTTAACTCGTATTTTTTAAGTGTTGTGCCAAAGAGATAGTAGTGCCAGCTATGACTTTTTAATGTACAGATGATTGACTCAGTAGACCACAAACACTTCTTTGGAGCTGTTACAATCCAGTGCATTAAAGCCTGCTCGGGGATGGAGGGATGCTATATTTCCCACATTACTGATACAGTGGCTCTATTGTGTTGGAGTGGCTGTTGCGCATGTGTATCGTTTCCATCTGTCTGCTGAGACTCCTTAGGAAACTTGTGATGAGAACTAGTTATTGGGCTTATGTGGCAGCCGGATCTGAAATACTTGCTTCAGAAAACCGTGGAAGAGCATGAATCACGAGACTGTGAAAAAGAGCATCTCTAATGCACAAGTCAGCCCCAACCTTTCTTATCCCATCCCTTTACATACACACATGCACACATATAATTTAGGAGTAATATTAATTGCAATATACCTCATTCATTTTAAAGTAGCCAAACATTCGGAACATTTTTAATGCTGGTAGTAGTGTCTCAAATATTGGGTTTTTTCATCTGTTTGAGATGAAGTATTTGTCCTTTTTTTAATCAGTGAATATGAGGAGCTGTAGAGATCAGTGCAGAGCCAGAAAGAACCATAAGCTGGGCTGTACGTTCTTCCTGCCTGATCTCCTTACAACAGGGCATAAAATTTCATGTTATAATTTTATCATCAAACCTAGAACCGCTCTGTCAGCTCCAATATATATTTGAGGAGTCCATTATGTAGAAAAGAGTATGCTTTATTGCACTATGAAAAGCATTGGCATAGTAGTTCATGAATAGTATCTTACATGCTATTTAGAGAGAAAATAATATATGTTTTAAAACTGCAAACTCTCATATAGAGCTGACCTTTGGCACAATCCCTTGCAGTGGCAGCTTTGAAAATGTTCAGTCAATCTAAACGTATCACAGGTTAAAAGGATTAAACAACCTACCAGTCTTTCAGCAGATAGTGTTGGGTCATGACAGTTATGGAATTAATGAATCAAAACCTCATGGTTAGCTTCTGTTAAAAAAAAAACAAAACCAAAACAACAACAAAAACCCCACAAGAACAAATGATTACTTATACTGTGAGATTTTCATCATTCATATACCTGAATAAAAGGAGAAAAGAAGACCAATAAAGCACATTCATTGCTCTTACAGTTGTATTTTAAGCAGAAACGTACAAACCATAAAAATTTGAGAGGCATTGTCATTTTAGAGGAGGATCTTAATGCCATAATACCAAATTAGGTGACTTTTCAGACCAGGAGATTAACAGGCAGATAAAACTTTGCCGCATAAACAACAAAGTCATTTGGTTATGGACTAGTGACAAGAATGTTTGCTCTACCTTGTCATCTCCTCCCTTCCTCAAGGTGAGAGTGAAAGACCTGGTATTGGTATTCCTAGGTTTGGTATTCCCAGCAAAAGAGGGAAAAAAGCAATCATACAAATCATGTAGAATGTTGTCTCTAGACCCATTTTTGAAGGTATTACATGGTTTATCTGGTATTAATGCACCAAGAAAGAGAACAATATTTTAAGTTAAGGGATAAGAATAAAGATGCTCGTACATACAGTGATGATTAAATTTCAAGTGGAAATTGGAAACAGTCTACAGGTCTACAGGTAGTTCACATCTCTTTTCAAGTGAAGTGCCCCAAAATTGTTCCCTAGACATCTTGCCAGTGATGAATAAAGTAAGAGATTTTCTTCATCTACCTTCATGTATCATCTGATATCCGTATTCCAGTGTGGTGTCGGCCTTTTTCACAGTATCATCATGTTGTTGACTTGCAATTGACTGTAACACCCAGATCCTTTCTCAAAGAAGTGCTCCCTAATCAGTTGCTCCCAATCCTGCATTTATGCAGTTAACTGTTCTGCCTAATTATAGTTACATCTTCTTGTCCCAATTGCATCCTTTTCAGGCTGTGCCTCCAATTTTCAAGATCATTTAGAATTCTGATTCTGTCTTCCTACTTGCCATCTCTCTCTATCTGCAGATTTCATAGGAACATTCTTTATTCCATCGTCTAAGTTGTTAGTGAAAATATTGATTAGCACCAGATTTAGGGCAGATCCTTGTGGAACAGCTCTCTATGCATCCTTCCATTAAAGTAATGAACCATTATTAATGTTTTTGTTGTTTTCTTTGTAATAGTGTATTGTTTTCCTGACTGCTCTATGAGAATTCCAGCAAGACCATCTCTCTTGAAGATCCTATAGTTTACTTATGTGAGGGTAATGTCAGACAGTTTAAAAAAATTAACAGTAAATGAAGTATGGCAAGTATGAAGTACTACTCCTAGTGCTCTGTAAAGAACTTAAAGTAGCAGAAAGAAATGAGATTCATTTAGCAAGGTACTTCCTTAACGAATCAGTACTGGTATGTATTATTTATCTCCTTCATACTACTTGTGCTTATAGAAAATTTGGGGTGTTTTTTTCTGATTTTTTTGGGAACTGAAGGCAAACTGAAGCTTGTAATTCCCTCAGTTTTAATTACTTTAAAACCAGATACTGGTTTTTTTTTAATTTTCTATCGATACTTCCCCTGCCCTTCCTAAGTTTTATGCTAACTGCTGTAGAATTGCTTCAGTTGCTTGCACAAATGCCTTAGGATAAATGCCATCAGGTATAGCCATTTGCAGGTAGCCTAAATACAGTGAAATTACTCACATTGCATTGATCTTGCCTCAGAATATTTAATTTTTTTAGAGCATTTTGGCACAATCAAAATTTTCTTGTAGAAAAGTTTGATTTAGTGAAGGCTGTTATTCAATCAAAAAATTTATAGCAGACAGTTCCTGAACATGTCAAACTAAGAAACATGGAGCCTGTGTTAATTTCAGTTCCTGAGCAATTTATATTTTAGTTCTATAAAAAAGTATTTCTGATATTAATACAAGTATTAAACTCTCCTAGTAAAACATATTTAGTAAATATGTGCTGGAGTTTTGGGCAATGTGCTGTTCACTATCCTCCCAACACTGCTGGTTAACTGGTGCTGCCACAAGCCCAGTCTGGTGAAGCACCTCCTATATTTCCCATATTTGTGTTATAGTTAACTAATGCTATTTGCAAAGGTGATTTTTGAAGTGTTAGTTCAGTTCCTAGTGTGTTTGTGTTATGATCATCAGCTTCTGACCAATTATTTGGTCTGTTTTGACCTTTAGTATGGTCAAACAATTGACCAAAGTAAGGTATGTCCAATAATTAATCCTCTAAGACAGTCATCGTCAATCTTTTTGTACTGAAAATAAACTCAGAGTTGTGTTTTAAAAACAAGTAGATAAAAAATGGCTTCCTCTGGAACAGTTTTGAGGGCTTTTTATTTGCTGCTGTTCTTACCTGACCCTAAATTTCCAGTTAAGGAGACTGTAAACTGATCCTTGAAAGTTTAGATACAAAATGACTGGAGATGATGAGATGGGTCAGAGAGCTAAGGGAGGCTGAATATTGTCCTGGATGGAGTTACATGGAGATAGTATTGATTTCTGTTCAAAGTACACATGGATGCCTACGGATGCATTCTGTGCCTATTAGGTTCTGATTGGGAAGCTTTTAATTCTTGGCAAGTATCAGCACAGTGCATAGTCAGGCTTTGCCCTGGTTTGTTTGTTTTAAGTTTAAGTAGAAATAATACTCTGTGTGTCCATTTAAAATTAATTGACCTTTAGTTAGAGCGAGGGTTGTGCGTTACTTGCTGTGGACCGTCTACATTTGTCCATGTGAATAAACCAAGGATTGTATTAGGCTATGGCAAAACTGAGAGTTAGGTCAGTTTTAATGGAAACATCAGTCATTAACCCTTTTACAGTGGCCACCTAGGGACATCCTTGTGGGTGAAAGTTGTGTTTTCATCTTACCTAGTTCTGCTGAGCCACCGGGAAACAGTGAGCCTAATGCACCTATGCTGTCTAGCAGGGTTTACTTAGCAGCTCTGCAAGGAAACAAGCATAGACCTTTCCTTTTGATTTTTACAGAATATGAATCAATTAAAGCTGCTAAGTTCCAGGCTTTTACCATTACTCATGGTCCTGCTGCTTTTCTACTGCTGTGCCAAGACAGTGGGAATTAGGTACAGGGTGGGCAAAGGCACAGAAAAGCAATGTTAAAGTATGTTGCCTTTTCTGAACATAAAAATGAACAGTTTCTTGAACTTGCAATTATAAGAGAAGAGAGACTAATTTTTTTTCAAACTGTTGGGATTTCCATGCTTCCATGTGATTTGCCCACCAGCAATAATAAATCCAGGTGGTTGTGAGAACATGTATAAGACAAATTTAAAAAGCAAAACAATTTTTCATTTCAAAATTATAGTAACTCTTAAAAACAGATAGTTGCAAATAAATAATGGCTAAAGTGAATGTTATTTTAAAATTCTGTCTGCATGATGATTTTTCTACAGCATAGAAGCAGGCATGATCTCTGTCCTAAAAAGCCTGCATATTTCACACAACAGAATTAAACAGTTTTTTAGGGTTAGGTCAGAGCTGAGAGTGCAACCAAGGAACATTCTAAATCAGGTATCAGCTTTAATAAGATGCTAAAATTAGAAGCCTGAACTACATCCTTTGTTGAGTGGGAAAGCATGTCCTATACAGTCCCCAAATTTTGGTGTGAAGTTGTTTTCATATTTCTTTGTTCTGCTATGCTTGTGTTAAGTGGCAACATTACAATACATGGAAAGTAAAAGCATTGATTGTAAGTTGTAGGAAAATAGAGGGTTTTTTGTAAGCACTCCCACCCATCTGGAACTTGCTGCTCCCTTATAATCAGTCACAGATTGTTAAATAAAGTCGACTTTACTTCACCCTGAACCCTTGCTTTATTCTCCTGTGAGTAGTCCAAAATAAGTATTGGATCCTTTAATTAGAACTGAATAATCAATTGGCTTCATTACCTGCTGGCCTTCAGAGGTCTGTAGCCACTTTTCTATTTCCTTCTGATCATATTGAATTTAATGAAGGGGTTTGTTGGCCAGCTTCCACATAGGGTGCTTGCGTTCTTGGTGATTACAGTTAGTGTTTTTATTTATAATTTGTGTAGTGCTGCTTTAAATATTTTATTATACAAAATGCAAATTATCTCCTTTAGCTTCCCTTTGTGGACGAACCTGTTTGCTTGACTTTCTCTATGTGTGTCATCTTTCCAACTGACATGTAGCAGTGTGGGATCTCACATTTGGATACTTCTCACTTGGCGCCGTGCTCATCCTTCCACTTACATTTTGAAGAGTAATTTCATATTTTCTTCTCTATCATTTTGTTTGCCAGCATGGATGAGAGCCATTCCTGGAAGGGGGTGTGCATCGGAGCTGGCACTGAGTGAACCACTGGCATAGGGAAGAGAAGCTGTTCCTGTGTCAAGAAGGCTTGGGCATGTCTAGGTTGTGCCGCCTATTCCACTCTCAGCTCGTTGCCAAAATTCTGTGTGCTCCCTTATGCCAAGACCTATTGAGAGAGAGACTGTCTGTGAGTGTGTGAATTTATAGATATTTAATTAATAATCAAGCAGATAATTTTCATAGTAATTACCTTACCTATGATGAGGAAAGAAAGGAGAGATACATGTGCATGTCCTGTACTTCACTCTTGACTATAACCATGAGTTGATTTCCAACTTGAGCCTGAAAGGTGAGGGATGGGGCTTTTTTGTTAGTTTATTTGAACTCTGTTTTTTGTTTAGAGGGAAATTTATGAGGAGTTGTTTGTTTTGCTTAATTGATGCAACACAGGGTTCTTCCAAACCAGCCCCCTCATCAGAAATCTTTGTTCTGAGAAGTCTACTGTAATAGGATTCATTGCGTGTAGCTCTGTTAATGTCACATGTTGGTGAGAGTGTGCCACAGATACTCCTCTGCACTTGAGCTGAACATGAATCTTCCTAACTGGTGAGCCATGACTGTTTAGTTTGAGCTAAAGCAGCTTGTGTTTTTAGCTGTAATTTTTTGTTAGTCATTATGAATGTTAGTCATTACAGTGGCTAAAACTAGGCTCTATTTTTGGCCCCGCTGCAAGAAGGTGAGTCAGGGTAAGGCATTTGTTAGATAAATTTGCTGAAGCTGCTGATTTCTTCTGAAATGTTGACAGGAGACAGTATTGGCTCCAGCCCTGTGAATTGAGTAGGTGCTGCACATCCTCCTCCCCACTGAGACCCACAGCAGTGAGCTGTGGCCCCTTCTAAGGATAGCCCAAGGCATGGGATCTAGGAGGGGAGCTTGGGAAGCATCATGTAGCTGATACCTGATCATGTTCCAGGCAAAGTTAGTTTACTGTCTGGATTGCTTGAAGAGCAGCGATCTTACTGACTGCTTCATCCACTGTCCGCAGTTTTCCTTTCACCATTCAGAAATTGCTGGGTTTTACTGTTGGGATTTTCCAGTAAACTTCAAAATATTCACGTGGTTTTGATGCCAACATTATCCTTTGGGTTACTTAGGCATTTATGATCAGGAAGACTCAGTTTATATCTTGTTACAGCAATTCTTGCCATTTTAGCAGCTCTGGGAAATGAGCTTGGTACTTGTTCTTGGTACAAAGCTGCCATAACTCTGATTCCTCTGCAAGACTCGGCTGCTGTGCTAACACCACATCAGCTGCCTGTATTTACTAGTGAGGCAGCATATGACTGTCTTTCTATCACCCCAGAGCCCATCAGAGCTACAAGAATGAGAAATAGAAGAAAGCATGGCCATTTATTGAGTACTGTATGCATGTTCAGCAGAGTGTGTGTCTATCAGGCTGGAAGGACTGGGCAAAGCTCTGGAAAGGACTTCCAAAAAGCCCATACAGACTTCAAGGCCAAGTCAACATACAGTATATAAGGAGTGGACTGTGAAACAACTGCCTTTTGCAGAACTTCAAAGTGATTTTGAACAGTTGTAGTCTAGTCACTGACTCATCCCTTCCTCCCCCTTTTCACTTTTCCTGCCACTCCATGAACAGCATGTGAAAGCACTGAAAGAAAATAAGAATCTTAAACTCATAAACATACCTGCCTCCCATCTGGCACTCATCCCAGCAGCCTGGTGATCTCCTTAGTTGTCCAGCAGATAGTTGAAAAACAAGAGTCCTGTGAAGATTAGCATGTCACCATATCCCTGCCAGATGGCGGTTAGTAAAACATGGGCAAATTGCATTGGCTCTGCTTCCATCATGACAATCACAACAGAAACACTACAGTGTTGCAACATCGCTATTTTTTAAGCTAAGAAAATGAAGGGACCGTAAAGTAGGGCAATCATGAAATGCTAAACACCACTTAAACCTAATTGCAATGAAATCAGTAGACTCTGAAGGCTGGCCCATAGGTTTTAGCCTCTCACTTCAAGGAGTATGGGGGTGAACTTCAGAAAGTCAGCACTGGGCATATTTGCCTCACGACTTTGTTGAAAAGCTCTTGCCAACATAAATTCCGTTTTTAATCAATTTTTTACTAAATGGCCAATCTTTATTTGATAAGCTTTTGAGTCTTCAGATCTCAGCAAAAAAGGAATAGAACTGGACCGTAAGGCTTGAATCATGTGTTTTTAAGCCAGGGCACCGAGAGACAGAGACTCACAATTAAAGATAAGCAATTTGAGGTAATGGCATAGAAAAGATAGAAACTGCAGTATGCAGTAGAAAGTCATTCTGCTGCTAGCGTCATGTGCTGCAGTAAAGCGATGCCTCAACAAATTAGCCAGAAATTTGCACCCCAAAATCCAAAGGAAAGTCTCTGCTCATCTCACCTTATGCAGTGGTACAATTCAATGCTCAGCTGAGCCAGTGTAACAACCTCCTACTGCTGAAAGGGGATCTCCCACTCCTCCTTGCTTGCAGCCACTTGGTCCCATGCTCTTCCTTGTATCAGTTGTGACATTTTTCAGACCCTTCTCTGAGCTTTGACCAAATAAAGAGTTACTTGAATCAATGTGCACACAGTCCTCATGTTTCTGGAATGAGGAGCAAGACCTTTGTCCTCAGAAACCGCCTTCCAGCTGGTACCAAAAGCTATTTTCCCTGAGGTGAGAAGAAGCTGGCTGGCTGCATGGGAGTGTGATGTGATGCTTGGGGAGAAGAATTCTGGGATGTTGCTCAGGATCTTGTCTATACAGGTCAGAACATCATAGGACAGTGCACTGGCTTTCTATGCCACACAGAGCTGGCCAGTGCCTGGTTCTGGGATGTGGTAGTAATTACATCCAGTAATAGGCCTTAGTGTTTGAGGCAGCAGAAGGCTACTGTGAAGAAGTCTGAACTGTAGGATTTTTATCAGTGCTGGCAATGCCTGTTCAGTTGTTCGAAAAGCCTTTCTTCCCTTCCCCCAAGCTCCTGGCTCCATCCTGAACAATTTATTTTAACCCTCATCAATAAAAAGTCCAAAAGCATCAGAACTTGCAGAGTTATCCAGAGATGTTTAAGCCTCCATAGGCTTGCTGGTTAGTAGCTAATTTGGGACATCAGGCTTTCAGCAGGCATTAAGTTCTTTCTGAACCATCATGGGTAAAAACGCTGTGGGAGAGTGACTTTGTCAGACGTGTTTTACAAAAGAAAATGGGAGATCAGCCTAAGATAAAGAATTCAGTTTGAAAAAGGTACTTATTCTAGTGTTTGGGTGTGTTTAGACAAAAGTGCCCATTATCCCTGTGCTTGTCTGAAGATGTGAACAACTTCCTTCAGTCCAGTTTCAGCGATAAAAGGAAGTGTGTGGGCAGACTGAAGCTGCATCCCTCTCTCAGAGTAAATGCACTGCAAGCTGGGATGCTGGCAAGGTATGTGCCTCTGCTGGCTGGAGAATTAGCTTTGTTTGTTGTTTTGGATTCCTTTTAGGTCAGGTAAATGGGGAGAGATGGGCTTTATTTAGCCCTTTCAGAGTCAAAAAGCAGTTTGGCAGCTGCAAGGCTGTTCTGCTCTTGGGTAGCTTGAGTGCCACGGGTTTCAGCAGCATTGCAATGCCTATCACAGATTCTGCTCCACCGTCTACAAGTTAATTTTCTATGTACTTAAGAACACCAGGCAAAGATGTACAAATCCTTCTACAAGCACCATAGGAACTCAAATGTAGTTCATTAAAAAACGGGTGTTTGATTATCAGCATTTATATACGTTTGTTTGCATTCAGCTTGCTTTGCTCTTACCGCAGATGTATTCCGCATTTCTGTGCTGCTTGTTCTGCTGAGCAACTGAAGACTGAATATCTTTAGCAATGTTTTTAGAATTTATCAGTTTTGCTTAACTGTTTTTCTCCTTGAATTTATGATCTAAACTACCTGGCAGTATCCTGCTTCAATTGATAACGTTAGCGTTACTCACTTGGCTTGAATCCATATCCAAGAGTTGTTCTGTAGCAGCAGTTCAGCTTACTGCTGGCTGAAGGAAAGCAGGGGATCTCCTCCAAACCGAAAGTTTTTACACCATATCTTAATTTCTTACCTTTACTCCATCCCCTTCTGTGTTTTTTTCTCTTTTCTTGCCCTGAAGCCTTATCACCGTTACTCTTAAATATGCCTGTTACCCCCAGGCTTTGACCTCGTGCAAGCAGTAAGCGCAAAGCCGTGTTATTTGGAGTGAAGTAACACCAGTAGTCAGGAAGGAACAATATAGTTCAGGCCAGACAAAATAAATCTCGCATTTCCTGTCAAGAAACTGGGCCAAAAGCAATGATGAGAGACAGAGGGGGCAAACCACGCGGCTCAAAACTAGAGACATATGGGTTAGAAACAACCACAAACCCTCACTTAAAAACAGAAAACAAAAAGCCAAGGCATTGGATTAAAGAGAAGTAATACCAGCTCCTCGGCAATAAAAACCGCACGATGTGGGGTCCAGCCAGCTTTCAAACCCATTGCATGTGCAGCACAAGTGGGGTCTGCTACTGTACAAGATATTAATTGTTCTTTGATTAATTTATTTAATTGATGCTTTGTGTTGTAAATTAGGGAGCTGATCTGGCTCTGACTGGCTTGTTTCTTCACCAAGCTCCCTTCCAGACTGGAGGAGACGTGCTGATTAGAAGTTGTTGCTACTCTTGCTGTGTTTTAGTAACTCTCTGGCTGGTTTGAATAGCAGTAAAAATTTCAAACTCATGTAGGTTTTGTACTGCAATACCCTTATCCCAACAGTCAGCTGTTCATCCAGCACTGCTGGCACAAGTGAGTATTAATGAAGACATAGGTAAAGGTTTCAGGATTGGTCCCGAAACTAGTGAGAGTTTTGAGCATGTGTTTATTTATAGAAAAAGGTTTGTAGTCCACAGCCAAACTACAGACTTGGGATTTGAAAGGTATTTTAGTTTCTTTCTGGGAAGGATATTGATGTATGTGTGTGTGTGTGTGATCTGAGGAGCATCCCGACAAGGCAGAAAGCAAGGGTGGTGAACAGGGCTCTTTTTGGATGGTTCCCATGTGAGCCAATGTTGGATCCTGAACAGTTTTGGAGACTGAACTGAAAGCAACACACCAGGTGGTATAAGAACATTTAAAAAGATACAGCACTTTCTTCTTCAAAGTGCTGTGCAAAGATTAACTAAATACATTGTTTTTCCTCCTTCTTAGGAAGAGTTTGTAAAATAGTGGTCAGGGAACAACTGTGGATATGATTTATTTAAGTGCTGAAATGTTTTGTATATAGTTCCTCACAGGAGGCCATTAGGAAGATGCGGTAACTTTAGGATGTGAAAAAAAGTCCTTTGTGGTGAAGAGGCAGGAAGCAAAGAGCTGTCAGTTTTATTATGGACAAATACCTGAGCACCTCAGTTTTAAGTGCTGAGTTCAATGTCTTGAAAACATACCAAAGAGGCAAAATTTTATATCATGAAACATGTTTGGATGAATTCACTACAGAGGTGGCAGATTTGTGATAATTTGTCCTTTTTCAGGAATCAAGACAAAAGGGTGAAGAGGAGACTGGCAGGATGGAGCTCCTTCTCCTGTCCTCCTATGAGAAGGTTAGGTATTGACCTGAGGAGGCATATTGTGCTCCTGTCAACTGATTTTAAAAAAAAGTAAATAAATTAAAGCCTGCAGAAGGCAGCACAAGAAAGATGCAAAAGGAAGAGGCTGTTTGGAGCAGAAATAACTTAGGCTAGAAAATAAAGACAAGCAGTGTGTGAACATGTAGCAAATGAGTATCTGTGCTCCACTGTCCTCTGCAGAGTGGTGAATGGTACCCCATGGAGCACAGCGTGTTCGCAGGGGTGGAGGTGGAATTGCCCCCTCACCTGGGCAACAGGGCTTCTGCACAGCACAGTCCACCACAGCCTGTCCTGTGGGCTTGCCTGTGCAGACAAGCCCAAGTTTTGATCACTGCTGAAGTGAAGATCCTGGCAGAAAGCTTAACTGATCTGACACAAAACTCCAGCCACAGACTTGTCTAGCAGGATATCAAATAGCAATATATTCAATCAGCGAACCACTGTGTTAGAACAACACATCTTCAAAACAAACTGAGCACACCCCGCAGGTGTACTTCTTTCTAGGTATTTCTGAAGGCTGTCCTCACTGTCTTAACCCTTTCAGGTGCTGTCCATCTGGCACAGATGAAGAACTTACACTGAGGCATTCTCTTTACCAGGCTCAATGTGATAGCTCTGTCAAAATAATATGGTCAGCAGGACCAGGGCAGTGATTGTCCCTTTGTACTTGGCATTGGTGAGGACACATTTTGAGTGTTCTGTCCAGTTTTGGGCCTCTCTCTTCGAGAAAGATATGGAGGTGCTGGAGTGTGTCCAGAGAAGGGCAACAGAGTTGGAGAAAGGGTCTGGATTGTAAGTCATATGAGGAGCAAATGAGGGAAATGGGTCTGTTTAGCCTGGAGAAAAGGAGGCTCATGGGAAACCTTATCACTCTCTGCAACTTCCTGAAAGGAGGTTGTAGCCAGGTGGGGTTAGCCTCTTCTCCCAGGCAGCTGGCAATAGGACAAGAGGAAGTGGCCTCAAGTTGCATCAGGAGAAGTTCAGGTTTGACATCAGAAAAAAATTCTTCATAAAAGGGTTATTAATCACTGGAATGGGCTGCCTATGGAAGTGGTGGAGTTACCATCCCTGGAGGTGTTGAAGAAATGACTGAACATAGCACTTAGTGCCATGGTCAAGTTGACAAGGTGGTCATCAAAGGTTGGATGCGATCTTGAAGGTCTTTTCCAGCCTAAATGATTCTGTAATTGTAATTGTGTTGTGCAGGCAGGGTTTTCTTTCCAGCATTAACAGGACTTAGCTGTCTGCTGATTTCCTACCACTGTGTGTTGTGGGCTGAGAGAGGAGAAGGAAAGGAGGTAACACTTTAACGGGATATGCAAATGCCAGGCAAAGCATTTGTACTTCTGTAAATTCTCTGTTGCTTATGAAGTATAGCATAAAAATTGCTCAGTAGTCATAACTGAAGGCTCAGAAATGAGGTTGTGAACATTACTGTATAATTGGAATAAAGGAAATAAGGAACCTTTGGACCAGGGCTTTATGGCTTCTTTTAGGAAAAAAATAATCCAGATTTCCTGCCAAAGATATAGCTAGGTAAGAGAAATTTACATCTGGATAAGATCTTTCATTCTTAGAGCTTGAGGGAATCTTGATCTCACTTTTAGTGAAACTTGAATTTAAATTGGACCCCATATGTTTGGGATTGAGTTTGCTTGGGGCAGACTAACTTGTGCTGCAGTAAGGACTGAGGATGAAATTATCCCACCATGTAACCTCATCTAAGTAAGGTACCTAAATTAGAAGCCAAAGGCATCTCTAAGTTCCACAGAGACAGGTAGGCTCATCCAATGGGCTTCACAAGAGCCATGCTAGGAACCTTCCTGACACTATGTACAGTTAGATGCCTAAAGTCAGGTGCTGTGAATACCCACTTGGGTGCTTGGTGAGTGAGTTTTGTCTTTGAGTTCTGTTTTCAAAGGTCCAAAATAACATGAGAAACTTTAGGCTTTCACTGGAAACAGGAATTGAAGAATCAGAAGCACAAGATTTCCTCTGTTTTAAAGAAGATAATCTTAGATAAAGGTTTTGAATTTCAGAGTTCCCTGTAGCAGAGTTCAACATACATTCCTGATCAAATTCAGGATTAAATTCTCACTTTGAATGCGCACATCTGTTAATATTTTAACTCATCGTATATCAGAATTTTCTAGATTTCCTGGCAAGTTATGCTCAGGATGAAGTCTTTCCAACTGTGTGTATTCAAAGATGTGTTTATGTTTATGGATATATACAAACACACTGCTTTAGATGGTGTGTAGGTGAGAAAGTTGTTAGAAAGATTCTTCAAAATTATTTACTGTGAGAGACAGCAGCAGTCTGATGCATTTTGATTGCCTCAATTTTAAAAGATTCTGTTGGACCAAAAAACAGTAGTGTTTGCTCTGTCTTTGGCTTTCTTTTAAATTTACTATTGAAAAATATTCCAGGTTTCAGATGTACAAATTTGTCATGCCATGAGGCTCTGTCCAAACATGGTGGCAACACAAACCTATGAAAGTCACCGTTTCACTTTCGTTGCCATTATCTAGGCAGTGTCAGTGTCACAGCAGCAGCCAAACAGGAGTGCTACAAGGAGCTGAGCTCAGCTGGGACCAAACTACCTTTGCTCCTGCATCAGGAGCATCACATACAGGAGGCACCTGTGGACCTGCCAGAGCAGCCGTAGCAGGATGGGGAGCATGTCCTTTCCTGGTCTCCTTCTTGAACATACACTTTCCCTTTCCTCTCCCTCCCTATGCTGGCGTTGGCTGGAGTTTCTCCAGCAATATAACTGGAAATGGGGAAAAGTGGTGAGGTCTTCTGTCTGCAAACTAGATGGTATCTTATTTTCTGCAGATTTGAGCTCATACCCTGAAGCTCAAGGGTAGATTTCTTTGCAAAGGGGCAGAAAACCTTGCCGGGGAGGTGTGATTTGGAAAGCTTCAGCTGTTGTGTGCAATATATTTATTTTTTATCTCTTTTTTTTTTCTTTCCCCTTGAGGATAGGAGGAAACTTCATGCAAATTGCAAAGCCAAACATTGACAATTAAGGCCAAATTCAGGTTGTCCCTCCAATCACACTTCTGCCCTCTTGTGTGAATGCCCTGTGATACACTTTTGAACTGCAAAAACCTGGGCTAGTTTTCTCTCTTCAGTGTAGACAATGGGCACAGAACAGGACAGAAGTAATAGGCAAGTTGAATACCACTATTTCCTAAGCTTTCAATGCTTGATTTTAATCTTTTTTTTCCCCAGTGTTTTCTGCATGCATACTGTGTTGTTACTGATCTCAGAATATTCTAACACTTCACTACATTTGAAGAGATATATTTCTGTCTTGTACAGCTTCTCCAAAGTTACTGATTTCATCAGGGCTGAATTTGGCCTATTACATCTAATGAATTGTATATTCCAAAATCAATATTAATAATGCCAGGTGCTCTTTTTAAATACATTGTAGACAGTCATATAGTCTGTGTAAAGTTCATATGAAATGATACTTGCCTATTCTTTGTTCATCCTTTTGTTTAATAAAAAATCCTTCTGCTTTTCAGTAGTTGATTTCTGGGATCCTGTTGGACATCTGTATTTATCATTTAGGAAGCCATCATCAGTAAATCTTTTTCTTCTCAGATTTTTAACAGAAAGCCCAGGGTTTTCAGGATTCTCATTGAGTTTTGGGTTTGAATTTTTTAAATTATGTTTTCCCTTATTCTATTGGTGAATTTGCAGTTTATTAATTGAGAAATTGTTTAGCAAAATGTACAGCATGGTTAAGACAACTGAGAAGGAAAATCAACCATCCACTTGCTGAATCTCTGTATTTGCTGCAAGGCACCATTTCATCTGGGGGATATGAGTGACTCACAGAGGTTGAAGGGATTCATAATTTCCATACTACAGCACAGTTTGCTAGGATTTTCTGACTTTTGTATTTATCATTAGAGGCAACATTACACAATGTTAAAGAAAAAAATCTAGCCTTCATAATGTGCTTTCCTGATTGTAAATGGGGCTGGATATCCTGTACTGAAATGTCAGGTTAGATCCTTTGTAAACTCTGAAGCCTGCTCTCAGAATAGAACACTTCTGGAGTGTATTAAATTGGTGTTAATTGAGAAACACATATGCCAATGACATTTTAAGCTACGCTAAATAAAACCAAACCTTTAGCAGGTCCCTATCACAGAGAGATCCTGAGATTTCACTGAACCTGCTGCTGCCGTCATCTTTTTTCCATCTATGCATATGTTGCTTGCAATGATATATGGTAACTCCTGATGCAAATACCACTCATGCTGTTACAGCTTAAAAGGCCTAGAAATAGAATGCAAACACAATGTCTGTTTTTTTCTTCTCCATGTTATAAAAACCTATGACCAACAGCCTAAAGTTTGATTCCTTTTCGCTGCAGCTTTCACACCAGCTGACTTCAAAACATACGTTTAGCGCTGCAAGTCATAAAAAATTCATCATTTCTTTCTTTTTTTAGGGGGACTAATTCTGCAAGTGTCTCAGGGTTCTCTGGTTCCTATTGCAGCTGAGCCACAGGTCAGCCCCTCAGGACGGGTCCCGTCCTCAGGTGACCCAGTGCCCAGTGCATGCACTGACTCCTCTTCCCCGAGGTGGCTGGCCCCTGTATCAGGCCCTAAGCATACCAGTAAAGTACATGTGCTTTATCTTAAGATAAATAAAGCCATTTGAAAAAAAACACAAAGCAAAATTGGGGTTGAAGTCCCTATTGTGTCAATATACTCATGGGAGGGATGTGGCAATATTTTGTGGTTGCACGTTTGATTTGTTACAGAAAAGAAAGGGCAGCTTGGGAGCTACCTAGGGCTGGGTCTTGGCAGTGCTGGCCACATGGCAGCTCAGCGGAGTGGTGGTGAAATCATGCTCTAATGCAACCACACAAACTCTCCCAGGCTGGCTTTGCAGGACTGCTCTTGTTAGAACAGCTGTCTTCTGCTGCAAGTTAGGGCAAGAGGTCAAGAGCCATTTATGAAGTGTGGTACCATTAAGCTGGCATGATATAGCTATGAGTGAAACTCTCACTAGCAGTTCGTTATTTCCAAGTGACAAGATTTCAAAGTGACAAAGCCCACTACTACTTTGCCACTCAGGAACTTCTTGCCTTTAAACCACCCCCTGCTTAGAAAAAAAAACCAAACCAAAACAAGGGGTTTTTTCCTTAAATAGGTCATGTAGCTTTTTTTCTTGGTTTGTTTTTTTTTTTTGATGTTGGTTGGTTGGTTTTTGTTGGGGTTTTTTGTGGTTGCTTTTTTTTTTTTTTCCTGTGGACAAGGAGAAGCAATCTTAAAGGTGTGTTGTATCGCCACTAACTATACAGTGGTGATAAAATGTAGGACCACTCTTAGTGAGAATATGATTTCTAACTATCTTGTGACTATGTCCTGAACGTGCTTAAATTTGTCTGACTCTCTGCCTTTATGAGCATAGCTAAATGGACACAAAATCCTTGAAAGGAATTTGATCTTCATAACACCCAGGCTTGTAGGTGCCTGAGTGGAGAGGAACAGGGTGGATTTCTTCTCTCATTGTCTGATCTCAACTGGCCTGAAAGAGGGGTCCTCCTCTCAGGATGGGCACACAAACTGCTAAGCAGTTGAAAAGTCCTCCTTATGCTCCTGTGGCTCCCAGTAAATCTTATTTTTTTTGTTTTTACTGTAGAGATTCAGAAGTTCGTTATGCATAATGCCAATCTTCTTTCCAATTTAGGCTTACCTCTGATGTTTCAAATAAGGCCTTGGGTAGTGAAAAGTCTGATAGAACTGCATGATGTGGGACATGGTCAATTGGTAATTCTGTCCAGGTCCCAGTAAGCTGGATGTTTTCCTGTGGTGTCTTGTCAAGATCAAGGACTGGGGTTTATAGCTGTGATTATCTGGTAAAAGAAAATGAATGAAGCCATTGGAAGTTTTTGAAGTGGTATCTTCCTTCCAAGCATTCTCCTGTGTGAGAAGTATCAGACTGTGTTTGGTAGAGTCTAATTTGGGATATGTATTTTTCAGGTCAGGCAGGTTTTCCTGTTCTTTTTTTGTTGTGTACAGTATAGCACAAGTTTTCAAAATAAATATGTGCATACAACATCCTACAAACACAGTAGCATCTTCATTTGCATTTTGCAGATGAGAAAATGCAGAGCGATTGAGTGTTTTGCCAAGGCCAGACAGGAAAACTGCAGCAGGAGAAGGGATGATTCCCTCACTTCGCGTTGTGGACATTACCTCTCCAGCCTGTCCGTCTGTCCTTCTTCCTCATGGCATGGCATCCCACCACTGTCTGTTGTAGCAGCCTGGAGCACAGGAGGCTTGGAGGCTATAGGAACTATTCAGCTGTTCTCCATGGAGTCTCTCACAGGGTAGCTGTGTGCGGAATTTGATTATAACTCCCCTAATTAGCCACTTCCTTGTAACTCTTCTTGCTGCCACTTTTCCTGTTAATAGTGCCCCTTACGTGTGCAGGACCAGGAGGTCAATGCTGTGCTATCCTAGGGGATCTCTCTTTTCTCCTTCCACATGTCTCAGACAGCCTTGCAGCCAGGGTGCGACAGCAGCGTTACACGCTCAAACACACTCTTAACCCTGGAATGGCGACTCTGTTGGTGATAATTCTGTGGATGCAGGATTCAGGATGTGCAGATTTTAACATAAAATATTATGTCCTATCTGTCTGCTTGTCCATCTCTCAATCTGCCCATCCATCTTATGGACCTACACGCATGCTGGAATAGCTTGGGAAAGGTCAGAGGGAGTTCAGGATATCAGAAAAAAAGGTCAATTTTTGTTTGAGTGCATGTGTTGCTCCAGCAAACTGATGAGGCGTCTTGGCAGGACATTTTGACTTAGAGACAGCCTCGTTTGTTCAGAGGACACAAGCACCCTTCTTGTGAAACATGGTCAAGAGTTATTTGCCAGAGGTGACTTTTTTATGGCTTTCCCGATAATAATGTTGCCTTGCAAATAACTCTGCTGGAAACCTGCAAATATCTCTAGTGATTCTGCTGGACTTGCTAGAGATAAGTGTGGTATGCACAGCGGGGCCAGAGATTTGGTTTGTGTTTAATTGGGACATCTGTACATTCACACATGTTGTAAAAGGGGGAAGCTGCATGTGTGTGCAACAGGGCTAAGAGAGCTGGAACATCTTGGGATGGGAGCACACGTGCGGTGGGGTTGCCAAAACAGCTTGAAGATGTTTCACTCGGTGACTTTTTGGTGCCAAATACTCTTTTCTGATTTCAAGCAAGCTTTCGTAGGTGAGTTGGAGATTAATCCCCCCCAAGGTAAGGATTCAGTGGCTGGCATGGTGCTAGGGTCCTGTGCTTTGAAGCCATTGGAGGGAAGGGAGCAGCCAGGTTTCCAGCAGCAGCCCTGGCTCGCAGAACAGTCATTAGGCAGGAGGAAGCCCCCGGCGGGGTTAGGGACCAGACAGTCTATACCAAGGCAGGTCAAAGGGTGAGCTTACTGTTTACTGAATCAGTAAATAGCTAATTATTCAGCCTGGCAACAGGCGAAACCCCACATAGGATGTCAATCTTTGGCAATTCAGCATTATCTGGCATGGAATGGATTTGAGATCCAAGGATCCCTTGTAATAGCAAAAGAGAGCTCTCTGCACTTTAAAACCTTTTAGGGTCATTGTACGATACCATAGAGCCATTAAGGAGCCCTCACGTGCCAGAAGCAGTTTAACAGGCCCGGTGTTGGGCACTTAATTGTGTCAATAATTATTCACGCATTAGCACCAGCTCCTCCTTAAAGTGTGTACTGTGGTGACTCATTAAGTTATTACTGGTATTCATTACCAGTAAAATTAGCCTTTTTTCAAAGTGTAAAATTTATGTTTTATAGAAAAATATTGCTAGAAGTGCAACAGCTTTGCTCTACTCCCTGCTTGGTGCAGAAGAAAACAAGATTATCTGGAGGTGAAGCAATATTTTTTTGTCCAAAAAGAGGCCCTCAAATTAGAAATTTTGTGCTTTTTTGGTTTTTCTTTTCCCCATGGTGGGTTTTATGTACTTTAAATTGGGTAGGGGAGGATGTACGTTCCTGCTTGGTTTTGACTGTCAGTCCTGTGCGTGTCAGTGCTATTTTCTGGTATCATGAGGAAGAAAGATACTCAGTGTCTTTTGATTAAGAAAGTGTTAATGTATATGCAGCTGTCCTTATGTTAAATGCGTCATAGCGCACTTTGTTTCTTTAAATGCTGATCATTTACAGTGAGTGTGTACAGTATATGTGCCTGGAAGGAGAGCAATTGTTATACAACTCTTTAATCCGAACCATGATTAAAACCCTTTTTGTTCCACCCTCCCTGCATTACTCCAGCCTATCATCTTCTCTGAGAAATCATTTGGCAAGTAGAAACGTGTGTATTTTAAGAGAATAACTCCTTTTTAAGCATCAGTTTTGCTTTTGTTCTGCTTTTAGAACTTAGTTTTTTGCATTTCAATATACAGCGCTGTTCAAAAGGCATAGGAGGGTCATAGCCATTTTTTGAGTGAATAAGGTATAATTGAAATATGATGTATGCAGATATCATCACTTCTACAGCAATTATCCAGATTGTTTGTCTAGTGGGAACATACTTTCAAGTAGGGGTTGGTCAGTGGCAATCATGTTGTGTGACACAGCTGAGAGGAATGGTAAAGAAAATGTAAAGTCTCACACTGTGAAATTTTACATTGCACTGAGTGTCTACTAGAGGGAATCATTAGGAATTTTGAAGGTGAGGGCCATGGCTGTTTCAGAGAGAAATGTAAAGGAGGACAGGGAGGCTGGTGCTTAGATCTTGGGGAGAGGCTGGGGTTTGGCATTCTGTTTCATGTGGATACCAGTAGTTAATATGGTCCTTGTTGAAACTTGAAACGGCTCTATTAGTAGCTTCACTGGGGAGAGAAGAAGAGACCAAGAGTAAACAAAAATGTGCAGTCTAGAGATGGGCTTAATTGTGCACAATACCTCTTGCCTCTGTGAGGCTTATTGTAATCACTCCAAATGGCAACACACACGCGCGCACACACACACACAAATTTGATCTGCTCAAGCAGATAAAACTGCTATGTGTATAATACTGCCAGGCTAGAAGGGAAAAAAAAAAATGGACATCTGTTTAACAATTCTCTATTGTAGACAGGATCATAGAAACAGTGTTGCCTGCCTGTCGTATTCAATCAAAATGAATAAAATGCTGATTTAAAAAAAAAAAAAAAAA
>VYZS01019679.1:18864-29358 GCA_013400695.1 Neodrepanis coruscans | reverse complement strand
AACAAAGGACCTGAAAACAACCCAAGAAATGCCAGCAGCCTTCCCTCTATCCCTCACTGCCTGGCAGAACTCTGGCCACTGTCAAACATCAAGAATTTAAAATCATTTAGTGCCATCAGTCAAACTCAAGCTTGATTTCCTCCAGGGGGAACAAGTGTTGAGACATTTTTTGGGGGTTGTTTTCTTGTTTCCTAAAAGGAAGTGTTCAAAGCAGATTAACAGACCTTAAAACTTTGAAGCCACTTAACCCAAGAAGAGAAACACAGGTCACTTGAAGCAACACACATTCTTGTAAACTAATTTATCACTGTGTCACAAATCTGGAAAAACTATTTCTTTCTCTGAAAGTAGTTTGATATTCATGGTTACTTGGCCACTCTTTTGACACCATCAATTGTGGTGAGAGCACCTGTTCAATAAGAACAAAACTGAGGTCACTGAGCCTTCTCCAGCTGTCAGATTNAAACTACTTTTATTCTGACCATAAAGAACGGGGTGGAGGGGGCAAAAAAAAAGATGCTTACTTTAGACAAGAGATTATTCAGTTCATGAGGATGCAGTTTCACTACTTCCCCAAGTTGCTGTGCAGCTGCTTTTCTTGTTACTGGTGTTGTACCGGTGTCCAGTAAAATAAAGAGACGATCAAGCCTAAATATGATTGACAAAAACTGAAAATATTACACTATTCACAGTTCTGTTGCCCATTTCTATTAATATTCCCCCACACTTTTCAGTTTGCATAACTGAAACAGAAGAGATGTTTGCCTGAAGACTGTCAGTTGGCAATGTGAATAATGCACTACTTTTCTAACAGTAAGCACAGTTTTTCTAAAAGCACATTTAATTTGGTAAGCAAAAAAATTAATAGAAATTGCCAGAAATGTTAGGTCAAAAATCAGCAGTTACAAGAAAAAATTAATTATTGCTGTCTTTGTTCTGTGATAAAACATTTTCAATCTTGAAGCAAAAATCTTATTATGTTCCAAGTGATCAACATCAAATTCTGTCCAACGGAAAAAGCAGAAGGTTCAAGTGCTTGCATTGTGCATTATCACTTCTTTTGACATAACCTGTGAGCAACAATATCAAACTCTGCCTTTCCAGAATAACAAATTTTTACTTGTCACATATTTTCTTCCTAATTACCTGGAATATATAAAACCAAACCTTCTGCTGTATTTACAACTTTGAAATAGTCTGATGCTTCTGCCCTTCCCATGAAATACGGGGATTTAACCAATAGATCTGTTTCCACAGTAACTCTGTATTTAGTGAAAGACCCCCATCATCTATTTTTAGATTAGTTCTCTTATTTCTTGTTTAGAGTTACTGAAGGAGAAAAAGTCTGTTTTGACACAGTTATCATGTAAAAAACTATTTAGATATTCAAATCTACAACTGAAGCCACAAATGCCCATTATTCCCTCCACTACCCCTGGGTCAGTTAGGGCTCTCCAAGGAATGCTGAGTTCATCCATTTGTTACTGGGCCGTGTGAGGTTATTAGTGAATAGGAATCTAGAATCTGTCCACATAGTGACATCAGAATTGCTTCTTCCAGCCTTAATCCTAAAAATATTCCTCCAGAGAGTACAACATACAAAACTGGACTTCATACAGCAATGAAGCTCCCCATGATCAGTCTAGTCAGGTACCCTGAACATCCCTTCTCCATGAACACACAGCCTAGGCTGGAGCACACACAGGAAGGAACAAATGCCAGGACTGTGTATTGCTACTGTAAATTGCCTTTAACATTAGCTCAAATAATTTACAAAGAAACACCATCGCTACATTTTATATTTTCTTTGACATGCTTCAGCTGCAGTTCATCCCTTACAGTGTGTCACCACATGAACAGCAGAGCTGCAGGGCCAAGGCAGTAATGGCATGGAAACAGTTCCAAAACCCAAATTTTCTCACAACTAGAATGATGAAATATTCATTACTTAAAAAAACCCAACTAACTCAAAAGCATTTGAAATAATTTTAATTTTTGACACACTTCTGATATTTACTGGCATAAAAACAACTTTACCTTCCTACTGCTAAGGCAGGTGAGCTCAGTTCAATCTCTGTAGATAAAACCAGTTCCAATTGCTATGATTTACTGGTTAGTAAATTGCTTCAAAGCCACACAAAAATTAAACCCCAAACATATCTAACCCAGCACTTTTCTGTGATTACTCAAGGAGAAAAAAGCTTTACAGATCCAACTCTTCCAAATCACTGGCAGTGGACTTGTCATGAGAAACATCCCAGGTACCTAATTACGAACCAGTATTTTTTCTTTAGTACTTCTGACAGTAATAATCCAGCCTGATTTGCAGCAGTCAGTATTATTCATTACAAAACATGGCAGCTTTCAGAGGCACCACTGCTTACTCTAACCTGCTTTGCACCTCTTTCATTCTTCGTCTCTCCAGGAAACTTCAGTGTTCTACACTCAAGTTTGACATTTAGCACCACACACTCCTCTAACAATGAAATTATCTTTTTTCATCTCAAAGTCAAGCAGAATGCGCAACTTTGACCACTTCCTCAGCTACAACTCCATGTGTCAAAAACAGGAGAAAACCACTTATTTGGCCTACCCTCAAAACTTGAATTCCAAACTTACTTACAACTACATCTTCACTCCTAAAACCCAAAACTTTTTGAAGCTGTGTTACCTAAAAAATAGTTTCTTTTGGTTTTTTAACATGCAGTATGCTTGGTTTTGTAATTTGTGATTTTAAATGGCAATATGCTTAACTTAGACACAAATGCAAATTAAACAAAAAAAAATCTTTCAGTTTTCTGACATCACTATAGGAAGGTTTCAGCATTCAACCCCAGCAAAATAAACGGAAATAGGATTAGCAAATACAGCCAGCAAGGTCTGACTAACAGTACTCTGGGTCATGCTAATCATTCTTCCTTCCCCAGACTTCCCTGATACAGAATTCCCACACTGTTAAAATTTTAGAGCTATTAAAATGTTTAAATGAAGTGCTGGTGCCGCTGCAGCAGAATATGGCAGAGTCTGAATTCTGCTTGTGTTGGAAGGGTAGCACTGAGAAAGTTGCCACTGATCAGCAGTGCTATTTTTTTTTCATTTTGAGTTTCATTAAGACTGAGAAAAAAAACATTAACTCTACACAAATTAGTTTTGAGTACCTGCAATTTGGAAAGAAGTTTAAGTTCTGACAAGGCTTTCCCTCTCAGAACAAACTAACAATCTCCAAACTAGTTATTAAAGCCAAAGAGAAGTAAGTTTTCTGATGGCACACAGTTCTGTGCCCCTCATGCCAGACAGTGCTGTCAGCAGGGCACTGCACAGCTCATCCTTCACAGATGGAACACAAGTGTGAAGCAGTGTGGGAGAGAGAGGCTCTACAACGCAGACGAAATTTTTAATTATTTTATTAAATCCTTCAATGAAGTCTGTCAGAAAAATTGCTCTGAGCCTATGTAAGGCAGAAGCAAACAACAAATACAGAAAGTACTTGGGGAAGAAAAAGACTAAAAAGAAAGATTTACAAACTGCTATGAAAACCCTAAAAAAAAAACCCCAACCAACCCTAAAAATTAAATATGTATCTCTAGAACTGCTACTCCTAGACCTTAACTGCTGTGATCAGGACCTAAAAATACAAAGTCCTTCAATTTTAACATAAGCAATGATTCAGGTAATCCTTCTGTCATCTTCCCATCCCACATCAACCACATCTCACCAACAGGACAGCAACCACAAATACCCTTGATGCAAACTCATGTCTTATGAGCTCATTACAAAGCTCTACCTTGTCCAAAGAGGTCAATAAATTCTTCCCCTCACTTAAGAAATTCGAGATTTTCTAGTCCCTGCTGAAGTGTATCAGCAAAACAACTGTGAGCAGCAATTCAAAGTTCTTATGACCAGCATTACACTCAAATTAAGAATTTTTTTTCCCTAAGAAACACATTATGAGCTTCTACACCGACACAGTTCATTAGAAATGTTTCTGACACAAAGACATGAATGCAGGTGCTTCAGAACAAGCACCCAGTAGCCTTGGAGACACTTCACTTACAGAAGAGCCACTACAGATGCTTGCACAGGTTGGTGGCACTCCCCAGGGACCAGGGAGATTCCATCTTGTCACCAGTTTCACATTTTCAGCATTAAACCAAGTCAAACATGAGCTGAACCCAGGCACAGCAGGCAAATGCTGCAGCAAGTGACCTGTTCTTGATGCTAATTTACAGTTCTTTGGTGTCTAAAGGTACCTCCCCAAACAGAGGGGCTGATCTCCCTCTGAAGGGACAGTTGTCACACTATTTGAACTGAACCTTATGTCACCCTTTTCACGTGGAAAGTGGATGAGTGGATTTGAAAACCCTTCAGCTCCAGAGGCATCAGAAGGCTTGTGGCTGGATAATTAATGACCAGGCCAAGCTACAGATGTTATGAACAGTTAGTTCCAAAATGTTTGCAAAAGAAAACATGTGCAGCTGAATTGTATACAGATCCCAACCGGCCCAGTGTAAGTTTTCTGAGTGGATTGAGTTCTCACAGGGCTTCAGATGACGAAAATTCCAATTTGTTGCTTTCAATGAGTTGAGGCTTAAAAGGGCCAGCAAACTGATCTGTGCTGACAATGAGATGATCTGTCTGGACTTTACATCTGTGTGCACCAGCATGTTTAACTGTCCAGAGAGCAATCTCTGACAGCAAAGGCAAACTGGTACAGAACACGTGTAACTCCCCCAGTGTATCCTCCAATCGATTAAAATTGCCACTGAGGATTTTTGTGCAGTCACACAAAGTCCCTGGAACACTCTAATGTCAAGCTCTGCCTGGAGCTCTTCAAAAAACTGCCAGCCAGCACCCATCAGAAGGCAAGGGAATACTCTTAGGAGTTCACAGTTGAAATCAAATTTCAATACCCGGAAGCTTCCTCACAGGCACTATTCCTTAGTACAAAAATAGAAAACATGCCTAAATTAAAATTCAGGCTTGTCAAGGAATGACACTCATCATGGAATTCAGCCTAAGTTCTAACGGGGATGCCTGAGCTTTCCTTGTTGACCTGACGGTCCTTTGCTGTCACTTAATTTGGTCAAACCCAGAGTGGTCAGTGTCACACCTACAAACACTCAGGCCCCCACTAAAGCACGAACTGCTAAATAATCCACTTCCAAATACAGTCAGCCAGCAAGAGAAAAAACACCGAACAGAATTCAAAAGCATGATGATTCACATAAAGCATAGATTGTGATTTTACTTCTCACAGGTATGGAAGTTACAGCTGTGAAGGTGGGACTGTGGACAGCAGAGAAATTTTGTTTCCTACAGAGCTGTTGAAAGAACACCTGTAATGAAACAAGAGCTCCATGACCACACTGGGTCACAGCACTGCATATGGAAGCCAACCAAATGCTAAAATTAGTGCAATTATTTCCATATGGATTGTCTATTCCATACATGATCTACAGCATTAGGCTGCACAAGTTTTATGTGTAAGCCAATACATATGTATCTACAACTAAAAATGCACCCCAAAACATAAGGCCAATTGCATTAGGAAAACTGAGAATGAAAAGGAAACTGAAACAGCTGCCAAGACACACTAATACAAGAAATGTATTGACAAGTTAAGTGAGTGCCTTGGTGGGAATTCAAGTTCCATCTGCTGGAGCAGGTTGGCATTCTCAGCAGTGTGCAATCCTGACTTTCAACTTTCACTTCAGTCTGTTAGAAAAGGGAGCTCTGGAGTTGCTCAGACACTCCTTTGGGCAGCAGTGCAAATGCTACTTCTACTTCCCCCTTCCCACGACTGTCAGCATTCCCTCCCACAAACACGGAAGGCAATCCAGTGTTCTGGTCTTCAACTTGATCTCCATGGACAAGAGAAGAGTTACACTGTTCTCAACCCCTTCTGAGTCTGAACTCCTGCAGCCACACTGGTTATAGAGCATTTATCTGTGTCATGCTTCAGGCACAGGCCTTTAAGAAGCAGTGAACACTTGCTTTTCATGCAAGAGCAGCTGTGAATTAACAGCTTCCAAAGAAGCTAAAAGCTGAATTCTTTACACAGAAAGTTTGTGATAACACCAAAAACCATTTCTAAAAGGTACACAGGGCATACAAAGAGACTTTTGACGCAGTATTTGATTTGAAATGTTACATGATGCCAACCAGTGCAGCCATTTGTTCTTGTGAAGTCAGTCACAGCCCTGCACTTCAAAAGCTGAGAGCAACACATGAGGCCTACTTTGCTTCCAGGAGCAGCCTGGAAGCAGGCTGTCTCACAGTCTTCTGACACTATAACTTATTTAGAAATAAAAACTAGGCTCCTAATCTACATATTACCATTTATCTACATATTGATGTAAATGAGAACACTGAAATCTCCAGAAAACAGTATTAAATTCACACAGACCAAACAAGAGTGGGTTGCAAGAGCAGCAAGTTGTTGTGCCCTGTGTAAGGAAGTTTCTTGAAGATACCCTGAAGACATTGTCTTTAAGGTATTTCAGGGTGAACTTAAAGCACAGACCGACTAAAAACAAATTGTTTCTTCCTAATACACCTCACCATCTTCCTAATTGTCAAATTTTGAAAGTATATTGGTTCTCCTTCATACAACAAAGGCACTCAAAAATAGGAGAAAGCCCTTAACAGCCTTGGTGTTGGAAAAATATACGAGCTGCCTTTGAACACATTAAAGAAACTGGAAAAAACTTTTATTAGATATTGAAAGGGACTATCACCTCTTTATTATCTACTGAAACTGTCATCCCAAGTAACCCAAGAGTTGTCATTTTCCTGGCAGCATTACTTCTGCACCTGAAGTACCTCAGAACATCCCTAGTGAGCCACTACCACTGATCATCTGGATCATACACTTTGTAGGAATGAAGCTGAAGTAACTTTTCACTTCCTTTTTTCCTCCTCAGTTCCACTACCAAAGAATTTGGGCCTGTTTTATTAGCTATGCAAACATTACACTACCTCATCTAAAATGCAAATTAAACAGCCAGAAAATCATCTGGCTAAGCCCACTAAAAGCCCACTAAATCATCTTGTACATTCACAGAAGGAACATCAACCGTCCCACCCACCAATCCCCACTCCTGGAAGATGGTATTCATCAGTCTTTTCAGCATAAAACTACCAAACAGGTGAACACACACAATGCAACTGTTCTGCAACATCTTTTGGCATGAGGTATCTACTGGTCTGCTTCTGGGTCTGTCTTACAGAGGAAAATCCCAGAAATTTTAAATAGAAGCGGCTCTTCAGTCCATGTAACAGCAGGATCTGGTCAAACAAGTATTTATACAACACAGAAATAAAGATCAGACTTTGTCAATAGGTTACTACTAATCACACAATTATTTTTAATATGACCTTACTAACAGCAAAGCTGTAAATTCTCCATCTCATTTTGAGCAATTTCAGAGAATTTCTTACGTTTGTTTGGATCTCCCTGAACAGACCAGGGTTTTGATAAAGGTTTTCAAGGGGCCAAAGAGCAGAAACTGAACTTTACTGGGAGAAGAACCACTTGAAAATTTACTGTTTTGACAATGTAGAACTACCCCGACCCCCACCTTCAAAAAAGGTTATTTTTAAAATATGGCTCCAGTATAGAACTACCCCTCACAAAACTGAATGAGCTTCTTCACTCTGCAAACTTGCACAGTCAGTCATCCAACAATGAGGGATTATGTTGGTTCATCAAAAAAGAAAAGTGACTGACTACCTGGAGAAGTGCAGATCTCTACAGGTAAATGGAATTGGTACAAAGGCTGGACCAACTACAGCCCCTGGAGAGACACAGTTACACTGCCATACACACACGGGCACAATTATTTGTAATATCTGAAAGGAAATGACCTTTGAAGTTCAATGTTCTAAAGCAAAAGGTGAAGACAAGATTTTATTTAGAAAAGCAGCACTGACACAACATCAATGTCCAGCTGCAGGAAGGTCCATTTGTCAGGAGTTGCTGTGTAACTTCCAAGGGACATGGAGGGGCTTTGCTGAATTTATTAAAAACATGCACAGTGACAAATCTCCACATTGTCACTTCCACCAGTGGTGTTTCAACAGGAAAAATCAGGATGTTACAGCACCCCAAAATGTGTATCCTCTCACCTGAGTTACATTGAAACCGAAACTATCCTATAAAAATTGAAGTTATTGAAGTTCTGTAACTTGTGTAACATCTGGCCTTTAAAACCCTGCTATGAAGCAACACATCACACTGTCATCATCACACCAACTTCTTCAGTGCTCCACACTGAAGCTCAGAATGAGCCAAACCTAAACCAGAACTCTCCTCTGAGTTCCCACACAGGTGTTAAGTCAATCTTTACACACAGCACGGCTGCTCTGCACTAAAGCAACCCTGGGAACTGAAAGAGAAACCTCCTGACAACAGACACAGCCTCAGATGCAGCTGAGAAGCCCCACCTTGCTGTTCCAGTTACCCCCACATCACACCGACATTTGCCAAGTCCTTTGAGCAGACTGACTGGGCCTCACAGAATCAGAATATTACTCTATTTTACATGATGATTTACTTGAATGTACGTGCTCTCATTACAGCAGTTCCTTACCACTTCCACATTCTTATGGACAGATGAGGGGAGGGGGAGGAAAAGAAACCAACAAACATAAAACAAGTTGATAAAAAAGCAAGAGTAGAATAAAACAAATGGATACTTAGTAAAAACTGTAAAGCTCAAAATAAAACACCTGCTACTCGAAGTCTTAAAAAGTGCAGTGCTGCCACAAAATTCGATGACAAATGGATTTCTACTATAGATGTGCACACCTTCCCTTTGCTACATAGAATTTTAAACCTATTCACACATAGAAACCGAATTTACTTTTGTGATAGCACTTTGGAAGTGCAGAGATACTCCCACCACGTGACCTGGAACTAATCTATCACAAGCTTAATTTGGGTTTATGGTTTCTTTTCAACTATCCTGTTAGAAAGCTCAATGCACCCATTTCACAAAAAGGGAAAAAGTCAGGAATTTGTGCTCAGCTTTTTTTATAAACCAGCTCTGTTAGGACACACCTCTATATCTGTGAGTGCTTTCAAACGCTGGCACACCCCAGAGCACATGTGTGTGAGCAGATACTGCCCAACACCTTGAGGCAGAGCCAGAACACACTAATCACTTTTCTCCATGGAAGTCTGTTTTATTTTGGTTACTTTACAACTAAGGGCTCCAAAAGGCAAAAACGGTCTCCTGCCAATTTCTGAGGCTCAGTATCAATCTCCCACTCCCCGGCAGTTCAGCCACGCCGGGAAGGACGGGCCAACAACACGAAGGCGTCGAATTCAGGAGTAACCCCGGGGCGNAGCGGGGCCCTTCCCGTCAGACGCCGCGTGCGTGCTCTATATAAAGCCCGGCACCGGAAGTGGAGGGCTGGGAGCGGCGGCGGCGCGGGCGGGAGCGGCGCGGGACGCTCGGAGCGCGGGTTAAAGCCTCGGTTCCCCCATCGCCGGGGCGAAGCCCAGTGCCTGGCTTTATATGAGCAGCCATCTTGTATTTATTCCCTTCCTCCATGAGAGCCGCTTCCTGATTGGCAAGAGCGCCCGGCTGCAGCCAATGGAGGCAGCGCTTGTAAGAGCGAAGAGGGCGGGAGCGCGCGGCGCCCGCACTGAGCAGGACCGGCCATGAAGCCGCCGGGCCGGGTGGGGGGGCGCCGGCCTCCGTCGGGCCGTTCCATCCGCACGGCGTGGGACCGGGGGGCGCTCAAAGGAAAGTGCTCCGGTGCCCCACCCCGAGCGGAAAACAAAGGCACCAGAACGCGAAGTACGCGTGTTTTCTCCGCGGTGCACCAGGGGGGAGGCACTTCTGCCCCGCCAGCACGGCGGGGAAGGGCGGGTGGGCGCTCGGCGAGCTCACGCAGCTCCCCCCTCTTGCTGAGGTCCACCGCCCCTCGGCCGTGCCCGGTGCTGCGGCGCCAACGCTCGGCCCGCAGCAACTACAACTCCCGGCGTGCCCCGCGCCGCTCCCGGGCCGGGCGGGCTCGGGGCTGTGGCGGGCGTTGCCCCGGGGCTGCGAAGGGCCGGGTATCACACAGGGGTTATAACACACACAACACAACACGCGGCGGTTGTAACACAACACTCGAGGTCTTATTAACCAGTGCCAGCCACCCCAGGCCCGGCCCAGCCTCCGTGAGCGGCCCCNAACTAAGGGCTCCAAAAGGCAAAAACGGTCTCCTGCCAATTTCTGAGGCTCAGTATCAATCTCCCACTCCCCGGCAGTTCAGCCACGCCGGGAAGGACGGGCCAACAACACGAAGGCGTCGAATTCAGGAGTAACCCCGGGGCGGCCCGGGCAGAGCCCCCGCGGCCCGAGCCCGGGAGGGGGGCACGGGAGCCACCCTGGGCCACCCCCACACCCCAGCGGGGCGGCCCTGCCGAGGCCTCCCCCGGCCCCGAGCCCAAAGGCGGCGGAGAGCGGCCCCCTCCCCCCCCCGCCGGCCCGGCCCCGG
>VYZS01019677.1:1902-15668 GCA_013400695.1 Neodrepanis coruscans | reverse complement strand
AAAGGAAAGGAAAGGAAAGGGTGTGATTGATTAAAGCAGGGCAGTGTTAGATTTGGCAGGAATAAAGACTCTCCTTTAACTTTGGAAACCAAAAAAAGAGAAGAAAATGAATGGGATGAGTCTAAGGCCAGGAGTTTAGGTGATGAGTTTAAGGAGTAACTATAGGTGTGGGCACAGGTGAATGATTTTGTTTGAGAGCACAAGGAAGATGACAAAGCACAGCACCCTGGCAAAGGCAGGGGGAACAGGATAAAAGTGAGGGTGTGAGGGTGGGGATTACCATGTCTGAACAACACACAGTGTGTGCTGAAATCTGAAGGCTAACAGGGATTCACATTTACATTGGAAAAACTGTCACTCTTGTCTTATTTTTCTCTAGAAGAGTTCTTTTCCCTCATTCCTTTTTTGTTCTTCATGAACAAAATACAAATGTAAAATTTTCCTTTCTCTAACGAGAGAGGAGATCATGCCTTCATCATTCAGTGCCACGTGGATGGGTTTTTCAGAAGTTATTCTGGTTTTCACCCTCTGATATCAGTAATTAAATGCCTGATTTTAAAGGCAGCAAAATCAGGCCAGTGCTGAATGGAATCAGATTGACACCTTTTCCTTTTTTTCCTTTCCCTTTTCCCCTTTCCCCTTTTCCCCTTTCCCTTCTCCTTTTCTTCTACCATTTTCTTCTCAACCTTTTCTCTTCCTTTTCTTTCTTCATCACATATGTACACATCCATGATTTGATTTTGTTAAAATAGGTTTGTTTTTTTTTTTCAATCTAAGGACTCTGAACCATATTTTTTAAAACCCCAAAACCAACAAAACCAACAAAATCACAAAAAACCCTGAACAACAAAACAAGAGAAAGGGTTGTAGGTGAAGCCTGCTTGTTGTCTTCATGAAAACCACTTTTGATGAGGGATGACAAGGTCTGACAAGTGAACCAGGTCAAGCAGCATGCATTATGTCTTCAGAGTTCTTCTGAGTCATGCTTTTAATTTAATGCTTTTCTATTTAAAACTCAGTGCTTGATTTTTTTTTTTTAATTAGAAAGGTCTGATGGCTCTTGGAAAAGTAGACATTTGCATTACAAAAAAAAAAAAAAAGAAGAAAAAAAAGAAAGAAAAATAGAGACATAAGTTAGATAACAGTCCGTTTAAGTTGTCCATAATAGCAGAAAATGCACTTTATGGTATATATAATTACAGATGTATAATCTGAAAGTTTGTCTTAGATTAAAAAAAGAAGAGAGGTGGGCAAGTTATTTATCATTTCATGCATTTACCATTGTGACAGGGTCTGATCCAGGAGCTAGTGAGCAGGTGCTGACTCCTTCTTATTTCACAAAAGATTACATGAAGTAGAAGTGATGGAGGGATGAAACAGTATGATTTTTGAGTTTAAATCTGCACATAATTGAACTCCACTGCAGTTAAAGGGCAGGTGTGTGCTGGGCTGGGGTCTGCACCTGAGTGTAGGCTGCTAATTTTTATAAATTAGTTATAAACACATAACTAAGGTGTGTTGATACCATCTGGATAATTTTGTCCTTCTTAAAAGTGCCTTTGAGTGTTTGATTCAGAGAAATTCAGAGCAAAACGAGCCTTGGACACTGACTCACAACTGAGTGAATGGTAAATCCAACTCTCTGGCTGCACAGGAAAACGAAAAGGACTGTGATCAGAAGGCTGTAAACGCTCCTTGCTGGCTAAATTTTGGCATGGGATGACTCGAGAACTCATGATTTTGCAGTGAAACCCTCCTCTCAGGCCGCTCAGGAGCTGGGGGAGGGAGGAGAGGAGCGGAAATCGTGGTTCCAAGTTCACCTGGTCTCCTCCGCGGCCCCGGCGCTGTCTGCATCCGGGTGGTAATTGGACAATATTCCTGGTCTAGACTGCACTAATGATTAAAACCAGACCTGAGCTTCTGCTTTGAAGGAAAATTGAGTTAGCCTTTATTAACTTGCAGTTATTAACTCCGCGAGGTACAAAGGAATCGTTGAACTGAGACTATTTTTGGGCTTCCAGCCCTAAGTGCTTTGCAAGGCCAAGCTGTGCATGGGACAGGGTGGTAAATGTGGCTGTTCCTTTGATGAGCATTTAGTTAAGAGCCTGCCTTCAGACAGAAATAACTACAGGCACCCAGGACCTGCCATGAGGGGCTGTTTTCTCTGACCACAGAAGCCCAAAGAGCTCAGGTGCCTGAGCTGAAATTCATCCAGCACCTGCTGGAATTTTAGCAGGTTCACTTCTCTGTTTCTCTTGGAGGACCAGGATATCTCTTCTTGGTCCACAGAGAGGGTTTTCCCACCCTTTAGGTACTGTTTACAAAGAGGCTTCAGCTGAAGCTCCTGGTTTTCTTCTGGATTTGTAGATTGTGAGTTCAGGGTGTTCAGGAGCTGAACATCCCACAGGACCTGGGCTGCATCAATCCCCAGGGACATTCCCCTACAGCCAGGTGAGGTTCAGATTAGATATTCAGTTTTATTTTATTTTTTTCACTGTCAGGAGTGGTCAGGCTTGGAATAAGGTGCCCAGGGAGGTGGTAGAGTCACAGTTTCTGGAATGGTTCAAGAGGTGTCTGGATGGGATGACTGGGGACACTGTTTGGGGTTAGTATGGTGGTGCTGGGTGAGGGTGGGACTGGATGATCTTTGAGGTCTCTTCTAATCTTGATGATTCTGTGGATATGGGAATACATACTTAGAAAGAAAAACCAAACCAAACCCCAGAGAGAAGAGCTGTTCAACATGGATTTGTTTGGTTTGGTTTGTTATTTCCCTGATTAATTCCTTGTCCAGCTTTTTTTTTTTTCTACAAGTCTCAGAAACATCAGAAAATGTGAGGAATTTGAATTTTCTAAAATTTGAACGATTTTGGTTCTCTAATCAAGCAGGCATTATAGCAGTCTTTTTGGAAACAATAAAAGATAGGGACAAAATCTAAAATGAAGATTTAATTTTCTATTACCCAAACGAGACCCTCCAAGGAAAATACCTGCAGAGCTGTTGTGCTTTTGGATAGCTTTAGTGTCAGGGGGAAGGGTCTGATTTGTGCCTGGGGCTGCCAGAGGAGCTGGTGGGGGGACTGCAGCTGCCTGCTTTTATTTTCAAAGCACATAAACAACTGCATAATGTTAATAAATTGCACACAAGCTTTATGCTCCTGCATCTGAAAAAAATGATGGTGTTGCCTGGTAGCACCTCGTGCTAATGGAAAACACTCAAAAGGCTTCCTGTCAATATTGATAACGTGAGAAATTTGTGTGACAGAGCAAGTGTCAACACCTGCTCAGAGCCCCATCCTTCAGCGTTATCCACGGTGATGGGAGGAGGATGCTGGAATGAAATGCCTGTCAGACTGAATCAGCACAACAGCTCTATGAGAGCACAGGGAAGGAGACAGCCTGCCTGACACACCCTGCCCCAGGATCATGGGGGAACCAGCACATGGGAATGGGCTCCTGGTGGATCCAGTTTCAGAGTGGTGTGAAAAGTAACAGAGAAAACTGACACCCCCACTGTTTTTATAACTCCTTTGCTGGGCATTTCACCCAATGCCTCACGTCTGCTGGGGTTGTCTCAGTTATTATTTCTCCATGGTCATGGTTTCAGCATTCCAGCTTGCCACTTGTCCTCTGAGTTTAGGGCACTTTCACTCTGCATGTTGGAAAATGTGTCACAGTCCCTCTGTCTAAACTGCTGGCACAGCCCCGTGGCTGAGCACCCCTCCTCTCCCTTACGTGGGAAGAGAACCTGTGCCCCCCTCCAGGGAACAAATTCCTGGAGAAATATCAGCAGTCTTGACTCAGACATCTGATCCTGCTCGCTGTGGGAGACTGGGAGGTGATGCCTCCAAAACATGCTCTGTGATCCAGTCCTCACACTTGTCCCCATGGCATCTTCTGCAGCAGCAAAGCAGAGAAGAAGCTTAATGATAAAAAGAAGTGTAATTACAGTGGAGCTTAGTTGTCATGTATAAAGCAAGAGACAAACACAGGCTAATAAGAAACAGAGTGGAAGGCAGAGTGAGAGGAAGGGCAAAACAATGACTGTACTATGGGGGGGGAACATGAGAAAGGCAAATAAGTTGCCAGCTGCAGGAATTTACTGCAAGGGGGGAAAAGAAACCCAACCAAAAAAAACCCCAAACCCAGCCATTTTGCAAACAATGACAGAAAAAGTCCAAATGTATGTGCCAAGTGGAGAGTGACAGTGACATCTCCTTGGTTTTCACTACATGGTTTTCACTGCTTCCCACTGCCCTGCAGCTGGAGGAGAAAAGCCATGAGCTGGTTTGTCCAGCTAAAATTTTGGATTGCAGCAAAGCTGGGACTGAAGCAGGCAAGTGTCACACCTGGCAGAAGCTTGGCTGACAGTTTAATGGGGTTTAAACCCAGAATTATGTTGGATAAAGCCTCCACATTGTAGGAGAGCAGCTCCTATAAGCATCACCACATTATACATGGCCAAGAATAGGGCATGTTGGTGTGGCTGAGGCTTTAAACACCAGACTTTAAAACCTCTCTGCAGAAACTGTTGTCTCTACCTCCAGCAGACAGCTGGGATTAGGGAAACAGGTAGGAATTGTCATTTACGGGTGGAGTCCTGATGCTTTACTGCAATTTGTAGTGCTGCCAAAAGAGCCACTCGTGTCACAGATGGGAGAGGGATATGCAGGGACACAGGATGAGAGAGGATGACCAAAGAAGTTTCAGGTGATAACCAGATGAACAGGCAGATAATGTGAATATGAAGAGCCAGTGTGTGATGAACAGAGTATAAAATTCCTGTGCTCTGAGAGACAATTCCTCCTCTCCCCCACTTTGTGCACTTTTCCCATGTCGCCCCAGCTCTTAGACATGTCTTGCATTGTGGGGGATCAGGGACAAGCTTGATGAATTCTTTATTTCTTTCCACAATCCTAGATCGTTTTCTTCCAGTTTCCTTGTAAGTTTCCTTTTAATTTACCTGAAAATCCTCTCTCCTGAGCTGCAAGTTTCCTTATGACACTGGCGTGGCTCCACGTGTGCCTCCCCTGCTTTCTGCTCAGAGCTGCAGTTCTCATGTCAGCCCTCGTCAGCTGCATTTTTCCCAGCACCGTTCTCTGCCAGGAGCGTGTGGTGTCCGTGTTGCTGTGACATGTCCTCAAAGGACACTGCCCTGAGCTGCTCTGGTCACTCTTTGCTTTCATCTTCCGCGCTGTCAAATTGTTTTCACCCGTGATGGCTCTTGTCCATCAAACGTGCTCTCCCCGTAAATACCCTCAGGCAGGAAACCCATTAGCAGATGGACTCCATGACCTCCTCCAGAAAGCACTGAATTTACAGCTGTGTGTAGCATGTAGAAGTCAGGGAAGGTTTATTTATTCTGCTTTGTTTCAAGATCTCGTTGAGGTCTCTCTTTTTTTTTTTTTTTTTTTCTTTCTTCTGTGGGGACAGATTGCTTTCGTGGCTGGAGGGAGGAATCATCTCTCCGGGTTGCTTTCTCCACCTGGTTATCGCCTGGTAATTTAGTGCCTGCTAACAAGAGGAAATCTATATTTCAAGGACTAACCACTGACAGAAAATACTTCTTCAGACATCCTGGTCTTAGGGATTGGAGTGAGGTCTCACACTGAAGAGGTGGAGAGACACCCTTTGTTGGGGGGAAAGAGAAACAATTCCCTTGAGAGAGGTCTTTTCCATCACAGCTGGTGGGAATAAGAGCACACCTGAGCTGTGCAAGCCAGGTGTGGGGCTGGTTAACAGCCAGGCTGCCTGCATTGAGGGCAGATGCAGCTGCATGGACCGTGAATTTGTCCCATCAAACTGTGTGTGGGACACACAGAGCACTCAGGGCAATGCAGATACATGGGAGGAAAAGCCAGTGAGAGACACCACGGACAGCCAAAGCCACACTTGCAGGGCATCCATAACGAAAAGGGTAAGATACAGTCTTAAAGGAAGAGTCCTAGCTGGGAAAATTTTGGAGTTTCGAACAGAAAACTCTTGTCTCCTGCTGTTTGAACACAATGGGGGAAGGGAAGTGGGGCTTTCTACATTCACTGCAGAAAAATAGGGGTGCAACACAGAAGTATCTGATTTCTTCATCAATTACTTCTGCTAATGGAAACAGCATGTCTGTCCCCAAATTCTGGCTAACTGCTCAGATTGAAAAGGGTGACAATGCTGCAGGGTTGTCCCACAGAGACAACTTCCCCTCTTTGCTGCAGAGAGATATTAACCCCATGCTCTGTGCTGGGGAGGTTTGTTTACTCACAGAGAAGACAGAAATTAACGTTTTTAACACTTTCTCCCCATTGCTGTCCTTGTTTGGAGACCAGACAGGTGACTTTTCTGAATGAGGGATCTCTGGCTGCTGTAGTTTCTTGGCTTTCTGCTGCTGCTGACCCAGGCTGGTGTCTGTAAACTCGAGTGGAATTAGAGGATTTAATAACTGGCATTTTTATTGTAATGCCCTGCTCTCCCTTTCCATGAGACCATAGGAACTGCTAAAGCACCCAGACAGCACCTTACCTTTTTTTTTTTTAAAAAAAAAGAAACAACTTACAATTTAAACTGTGACGAGCACTTTGTTCTGTTGCCTGTTAAGAGATTTCCGAGTAGTGAAGTATTTGTAAAACCTTGTTGACAAGACACACACGTCTGTCAGGAGCGAAAATGATACCTAGGAGGTTAATCTCTGCAAGAACAACGAAAATCTCTGCAAAAACCAGCAAAAATCCCACACACTGACAGCAGCGGAGCAGCAGAGGGCATCCGCAGCCTGCTTTTGAAGGCTGCGGTGAGGGGAGCTCCTGCTAGCAGAGCTCAGCAGGACAATGCTGCTTTAACCAGTGCATGGAAACCCTCGGAGCATCCTTGTAACCCTGGCGAGCCAGTGCGGTGGAGCACTTCGTGTCTTCAGAAGCAAAACACAAATAGTGCGAACAATGTCCTGGCTGCGGAACCGAGTGGGCAAAGCCTCCTGGCAGCGATAAACCGGGCAGGTCACTCTGCCTGTGCAGCTGGAGCCGAGGGGCTCGCTCTGGATTAAACAAAGCCATGTGCTGTTTACGATGTGGTTTGAGTTTGTGCTCGCAGAGGTTCCGCGGTGCCCCCGCGGAACAATAGCTCCCTGAGCAGGGCGAGTGGAGAGCAGCCTACAAACAATGAGCAAACAGTGAGAGGGAGCTGGGCTGGTTCAGTTTCCCACCCAAAACCCCGGCCAACCGGTTTCCTAACGGAAAATAAAAAGCTTATGATGCTGCTGGTGCATTGTCACCATCCAGCACCCTGGAAATTGGATTCAGATTTTTGGGAAGGTTCTTGGACCAGTGGATGGAGAAACGTTGGATGGTGCCAACCTTCCCTCTCGCTGTGGCCTTTGCTGTTTCCTTCAGAGGATTTTGCCACAAACGGAGGTTCCTAAGATGGCTGGAGCCAGAGACATTTAGAAATCTGCCCTGCGTGTCTAGCTCTGGGTAGGGAATCTGGGGAGAACAGAAACAAAGGGCACCGGATCATTCCCATGTTGTGAACAATTTTTCCTGCATTTCACATCCCCTAAATTAGGACAAACCCAGACCATTTCGGCATCCCCTGCTCCCCTAGGGTGAATCACAGTGCTCCTCCAGCCTGAGGGCAGGTTTTTTTTTCATCAATACAGAGATGAAGAACCTTGGCTTGCACGAAAGGTAATGAGATTCTTTTTGAAAGTGGTGATCCCTTTGTTGTGATGGATTTACCCTACTCTTGGAGATGATATGAGATGAGGCAGTTTCTTCTTTGCCTTTCTTTTTCCTGTGTATCAGAGAGCAGAGAAAGTGGGGGGGATTGCAAGAATATTGAACCCAGTGTAAAAATATACAAGTCTTAGCATCTTTTTTCTTTTTTTCAGATGTGCCTGTATTTCCTCTGATTTTACATCTCCCAGACACTGATAGCTTAACTACAAGGGTGTTGCTCAGCGAGGGAAAGCAAATGAAGACAAAACCACAGATGCAAGTGAAGTAAGTGGTGCCTGAAATGCTAACTAAACGTCTTCACAGTTCAAAGGAGCTCTCAGAGGCACCGGCTTTGCCCTTGCAGTTCCTGTCCCCGGATCTCATTCGTCACCAGCTGCATTTCCAGGGAGGCTCAGGGCTGTTTTCTCAGGAGCTGTGTGTGTCTGGGGAGGAGGGCAGAGCCTGTGGGGCCTGCAGAGCTCAGTTAACCTTGGTCAGCATCTGCTGCCTGGGTTCCTCACGTGTGTTGGCAAACACAGAGCACAGCCCCAGTAACACCCTCTTCAGATGTGGCAGCTCAGGATCTCACCAAACAAGCTCCCAAGTCCAGGCTGTACCTCTCATTCCCCAATGCCAAGAGGAGCTTGTTTAAAGATTTCTACAAGTGCCTTGCCCCAAGCTCTCCACTAGAAACAACTTTCTTCCAACCACCAGCGTTGTCCCTGCTTGCAGAAGATTCTCTCACGAGTTTTGGGCTGTTCCTGCTCTCTGACTCCCTGGCTCACCCCCAGCCCACAAGTGAGTCTGAGGTGCTCCACGTGTGCAAGGGCTCAGATAAAACACTTGATTTCTCAGGTGTTTCATCAGGAAGAAATACAGGCAGATGTTCAGCCAGCGGCTGACGAGAGTTGCTCCTAAATTCCAGTAGATCTTCCTTGGACAATTGGCTTTACATCATCAGGGCATGTGTGCACTTGATTACTCTCCAGATACAAAGAGACCTTCAGTTTTTTCAGCACATGGGAAAGATTATGTCAGGGGGAAGATGTGGGAAAGGGAGGTAGAGCCCAGCATATTTTCCAGAGGTGTGGATAAGCGAGAAGATTTCACACCATTCAGTCAGTCACTACCTTTTATCTGTGCTGGAAAGCAAAGCACCAGTAAGATGGATGTGTTAAGTTTAAACTCTTTTCCAGAAAGCTGAATTTATCCAGAGGGGATTTTTATTTTTTTTTCCTGGAAGCAAGGATCAGTAATAACTTTTTGGAGGAATTATCCAGCTTCTGTTATTGAGCTGAGCCTTATCCCTTCCTTTCATCATTATCTTCTCCCAAGAACGTTCTCTTTGAAGATCCTCTGAAGAGGTTTTCCCAAGTGGAGCTCTTCAAAAGAGGCTTCCCATGGATAATTCTTGCTGGCTCATGGGCACATTTTCATAAAGGGTTGGTTGGTTGGATTTGTTCCTCCTGTGAAAGTTAAGGTACCAAGTAAAAGAAGACAGGCTTTAAACATATTTCCATGATGCCCTTTCATGTTTTAATGGGACCAGACAGTCAGAAAATAATTGGAGGATATGGATACCTCCTAAATTTTGGGGAAAATAAACCTGTCTCCTGGATTTAGGCTCCAGAGCAATAACTGGGAGATGGTAACAGTCTGGAAGAAAAGGCAAGAACTACATCCATAGCTCTGCTGATGTTGTACTCCTTCCAGAAGAAGGGCAATGCTTTTTGAACTGTGCATATTCTCTTTGTTTATTTTGACCTCCCATCTTGATAAGCAAATTGGTCTCATTTCTGAATTATCAAGGCTGAGGCTGTGCCTGCCCTGCAGTATTTTTAACAAGAAAAAAAAAAAAGAGAAAAAAAAGGAAAAGAAGAAAGGGAAAAGAAGAAAAAAGAAGAAAAATAGAAAGAGAAATAAATCATAGTACCCTTTGCATTATGCTGGCTTACTATTTTTTTTTTTTCTAGAAACAACATTGTGGATACAAATGGATTAGCACATAATGTTGAAATATCGTGAATATGCTGACATCTCATTGTTTTGCTCAGGAAGTAGTTTGTCATTGTTACAAAAAATGTAACACGACTGTTTCAAAGCTAATAGAGTATGTTGCAAGAATTTTTAAATTTCTCCAGTAAAGCCACTGGCCAATAAACAACCATATCTCCTTGGGTGGAAAGGGCTTTCCATGGAGAGGGGGGGAGAACCTCCAGATGACTGGTAGGTATTTATTCAGGCTGTGAGGTTAATGCCATGGTCAAGCTCCAGAGAGCCAGTGAGAGGCCAGGGCAGTGGGAGATCAGCCTGAGCAGTTTTGCAAGGAGGAGAGTTGATATTAAAAGTTGATATTAAAAGTCCCTCTTTTTCCAGCCCCCATTGCCTCAGAGAGCAGGTCTGGATGGGGTTCAGGAGGCCACCACAGCCCAAGAAAAAGGTCTTTTTCTTGAGAAATGGAAGAGTTGGTCCTTCTCCTCCTGGCTTAGGACATGTCTTGGTGGAGCAAGTGTCTACTGTGTTCTCTGTATGTCTAAGAGCAAAGTCATGGCTTGAAGGACCAGAAAGATCTCTCTTGTGAGCCCCTTCCAGGATCACCTGAGACAGGTGTAAACAACTGGGTGAAAGCTGAGGCTTCTGGACATGCAAAGGAAACAAATCTTTAGAGGAGTCAGACTAAGGATTTGGGGCTAAATGGCAGCTTTGTGAATCCCAGCAACTCCCAAAAGTGGCACCAGTTGCCCTCAAACCCCTGGAAACCTCTGTATCTGAGCTGGGAGTATCACCATGTGATGTCCCTGGGACATACTCAAACTGGTGTCAGCTTGGTGGGGAGGGGAATATTCCCTGATGGACAGATGTAAGTCCTGCCTCAGTGTCTCTCTGGCTTCATGCTGCTTCTCCAGACCTCCCATGGATCTGAGGGTGGGAGTGTCCCAACCATATCCTGGGATGGAGCTGAGCTCCTGAGTTCTCATTCTTTTTAATGTCTTTCTGCTTTTCCAGGTATCCAAATCTACCTGTGTTGGATCACAGGCATTCTTCAAAGTGTCAGTGGGATGTTATTTAATCCCCCAAACACCCTGGTTTCCATTATAGATCTGGTGCACAGAAAACAGCAGTCACTGAAAACCAAGGTGCTTTGCATTTTTTCCTCATACTTTCACAAATAAGTGGAACTCTGTATTTATATTCAAAGCATGCTTAAACCACCAAAGTAGGACTGTGTGTCTGATCCTGGAAAACCCCAGTGTTTGGGCATCAGTAAAAGTGACCAGGTCCTAGTCCCTTCTTTTCCTCATTTACAGGGATTTCGTTTGAACATGTTCTTGCATCCCCCACAGTTGCTCTAATGGCTGGACTATTGGTTTTTCAAAGTGGGTTTCTCTCATTGTCTTCTGCCAGAAACAGTCTGCTCTGCATAAAAAAAAAAATGAAATGAAATCCCATGACTAGGCATGTAAGCTCATGGCTGTAACCCAACACATTGTGTTTTTATGCAGAGCTGAGCAGCTCCAAAAGGCATAGGAAACAAAACAAAACAAAAGCCAAACCCAGGACGGCTGGGTGCTCACCTGGGGTATGAGTCCAAGATACATCTTGCCAGCACTGGCTTGAGGTCCACCTCACATCCCTTTGGATTGCTCTAACTTTAGGTGCTTTGAGACTTAATTTTCTGGGCAACTCCAAAAGTTTTCTGTGGCTTTGTGGTCCCAAAGAAAGGGAACATCTTTCTGGCCAGAGAGAGTGCAGGAGTTTCTCACTGAATCTCTTCTCTGTTGGACTTCTAATGGGGGTTATTTCTAGGTAGGAGATGGTCATCTCTGGAGAGGACCAAGATGTGATTGAGGAGGGGACTGGATAATCCCACGGAGCCTCCTTGTCCCTCATCAGGTTGGATCAGGTGGTGCTTTGAGGTCCTTTCCAGCTTGGCCTGTCTGTGAGTATACAATAAAATGCATCCTCAGAGGCAGGAAACTCAAGCCCTGGAGCTTTATTCACTATTCCTGCAACTAAATGGAGATCTTGGGTGTCTTAAACGAGTCTGCAGTTAATTTTACCACTCTAAAGAACTGGCTGCTCTGACACTTTGTAGAGCTCTGGGTGCACAAGATGGACCCATTCATCTGACTCAGAAAGCACTGATCTCAACTCAGTTGCCTTTTGTGGATTCTCTTAAAAAGCTGGTTTATAGTTGCTGTCTTTTGGCACACGTTAAATCAGAAATAAATGTTAGGTCAATAAATAGTCCTTCCTTGACTGCAATAATACAGCTTTTAGGAGGAAGGCTGTTATGTGCTTTTTCAGTGCCTAAGAAAACAGAGCTCTTATCTCTGTTCAAGTAATAATTGTAACTTAAATTGTTTATTTGACTTCATTTAGCCAATTGTTTCCAGGCTGATGTATGTAGAGCTCTATGGTTTTGCTTTACAGATGGATCCTGGATCACAGGGCACTGATTCCTGCTTCAAACAATAGAGTGTTTATAGAAGAGAAGGACAGCATACAGTTAATGGTGGACACAGTTAATTAATGAACTCCTTTATTTCATGTAATTGTGTATATCAGTGTGATTATCAACCACTTCAGCAACAAAAAGCCCATTATGGGTAACAGTAATAAAAAATAACAAGTATTGAGGGCCATGGGTTTTGTCTTGTGACACAACTGCTGCAGTTGTCCCATTCTTTTATTTTGTGCCAGTCTGCATTAATTAGGTTGAAGTTGGAGGTTTAAAGCGAAGTAAGATTTATATTGAACTGTGAAAATAGTATTTAGCACATTATTTTTGGGGAATTTCTGCTCCTACTTGGTCTGAAGCTGAAGTAAATGACAGTAGCCTCACTGATTCTGAGCTCAAAAATTGTAACTGACAGTGAAATCTGTTTCCATATTCTGTTTCTATTTAAAATGTGTTGGAAATGTCAATGAATTCTTATCCTATTATTAATAGGTAGCAACATTTCTGTTTTATAGAAACAAAATGGTTACAGGAGACATCAGTGTGAGGACTATCAGAACACAAAGGCAGAGTAGCTGTGCCTAAATCTCACCTAATTGAGTGATCTTGGTGTTTTTTATCTGCTCTTTAATAACAGTTGGACTATGATGATAAGTTCTTCAAACAGAGAGAGATACTGTCCTTTCAATCTTTTGGGCTTTTTCCAGTGGTTTTTTTGTGGGCTTTTTTTTTTTTTTTTTTTTTTGTGATCTTGGAAGTAATTTTTAACTTCTAGATTAGACTGCAAAAAATGCTGCAATGGAGCCGCAAAAATGAAAAATATACATGAAACCACAACTGGGCGCTTTGTTTTACAAACAGTGAAAGCTGAAGTCAGTTTCATCTATAACATATTTAAATGCTTTCTTCTGAAGTTGACTTTCATGCTAAAACAGTAAAAAAGAGATGAAGTGAAGGACAGCAATCCCTCCTTAAGGGGGGTGTTATTTTGCTGATGAGGTAAACCCAGCTGACATCAAGAACAGCTTAAATCTGCCAATTACATGCTGATGTTGGCTGGCTCTGCCTTTCCTTCAGCCTCTGTTATAATGGAGATTGAAGTCATCTTCCACGTTTCCCTGCTCATGGGGGTGTAAGTAAGAGAAATAAGATGACAAAAATGAAGTGGAGGTGGTTGTATTGGACCCCTGAGGAAAGTGTTGAAGTCCAGAGTATCTGGGACATTAAGAGCGGAGTGTTACATCATGTTAATGCAAGAACAATGTACTGAGCTGTCAGGGAGCAGGGAAAACGTCTGGCATCTCTGAAATCCTCAAAATGGGATAGTATTTGAAAAGATTAATGGTCTCTCTAAGCCTCAGAGAGCAGCTGACATGGTTGGGTTGCCACTGGTGGCTCTGGAGATCCACTGATGGGTGGTGGATCATCCAAGCACGAGAATTGGCAGGTTTCTTTGCCTTTAAGAGGTTAATTAAAGGGTTTAAGAGATGCAGAATCCTAAAAATCAGAAGGTAGAGCAGAAATCAGTCATTTGTGCGTCTGCTGTGAAGCCAAGAGGGCTTGGAAAACAGACAGATCTGTCACACTGATCTGACTGCAGGGAG
>VYZS01019676.1:0-17976 GCA_013400695.1 Neodrepanis coruscans | reverse complement strand
AAAAAAAAAAAAAAGCAGCCTCACTTTGTTGTCAGATGACTTTTTGAGAGAAGGGATCTGGAGAGATCTAAGTGACTGAAGTGATGCACAGTAACATCCTCGCTCAAAGCAATTTGTCTCAGCATCCTCTGGAGACCATCCCTAAGTGGGGTGTCAAACATTGCCTGGAGAATCCTTGGCACGACAGAAAACAACCACAAAATCCTTAAAAGTTCTCCCAAGGAATCTCTGAGGTTTCTAGCACCAGGCTCTTCTGCATAGGGAAAGAACAACTTTTAGGCAAACAGCTTTTGCTTTCAGCTTGGGAGCTCATTACAGATTCTCCTACATCTGGAGAAGTTTTAAACCCAGCACACAGAAACAGGAAAGGGCAAGTGAAGAGCAAGAAAGGGAAGGAAGCATCAAGGCTAAAGAAAAACCTCAGCTGTGGAGAGCAAATTAAATCAGACACAAAAACTCTTAGTCAACAAGGCTGGAGAAACCCAGAGGAAAAGCTGTTCCAGGCTCCCAGGACGTGAAGTGTGGTGGAAGAGCTGGTGGGATCAGAGCTGGAGAGGAATCAGTACCAACACTGGGTGAGGAATGAGACACAGCAGAGCCAGCCAGGCTTGCAAAGCAGGGGCTGAGTGCAGTGAATTACATCCCCTGCAGTCTCTTATGGAGCTTCTTGGAGGGGACACTGAATTAGGGACATTAATGCAGCACGAAACTGGATGAGGTTCACAGTGATAAGCTTAATTAAACAACACAGTTATCCATAGGCTCTGCTTTATGTTATAAATAAGCAACATTTATACTGATTAATTGAAGTCATGCTTCAGATCATTAAATCCTTCTCTTTCAAGCACCTAAATGAGGATACCTGCAAGAGCTGACTCCAGCCACAGATGTTTTGACACTTCTAAGCCTAAGTAGAGCCTGGAGGGGAGAATGGGGGGTCTTGGCAAGGCTCTTTCCCACTGTGAAAAGGCTGGGACCAGCTTGTATTCCAGTGGGTGGTCCAGGCTCTCTGCTGGGGATTCATTCTTGCTGCTGCCACATGAAGAGTGAGGATTGGCAGCTGCAGGCAGCACCACGCTCCCAACAGTTCTCAAAGCCTGTACAAGATGCCTTAACACAGCACTGAAAACATCTTGGAAGACAGCAAGCTGTGTCAGCTGCCCTCACAGATCCATTTCTTTTCCATGATCCCAGCCAGAAGAACTTGCCTGGAGAAACAGGGCTGCTTTACCTTCCTCCCCAGCCTCCTCCCACAGGAGAGATGTCCAGGGCCACCTCTGGGACAGCAAATTGCTCCTCCACCATCAAACACTCAAATCTCCCCTCCCCATCACCCACCCTGACCACCCCTCTCAGCTCAGTCTGAATTTCCATGCTCAAGATGACACCATGGAGAGTTAAAGGGGAAAACCCTGGCCCTCATGAAAGGCTTCACTCCAGGAAACTCGAGGTTTAAAGATAAAATTCCCACTCGACCACTGCTCTGAACCAGGATGAACTGAGGCTCGTGTTAAACACTTATTTTGACTGGAATTACGAAAGCAGGACAGACCTTTTCTCCCCTCTTTTTCAGCTTTCTGCTCCTTCTTCCCACAACCAGAGAGGTTTTACAGAGCTCTAATTTTTCAGAGAGTGGCCTCGTTGCTCTGAAGTGAAAAGCCAGCTGGGGAGACTCTGGTTTGCTCCAGCTCATCCATCACATCTGCTCCCAAACCCCGTGGTTATTAAAAATTAGAGTCGGTCAAATTATTGTTATATTTTGACACATGGAGAATATTATTATCATCCTTTCCTGCTGCCCCCAACCCCTCCTCATGAATCATTCATGAATCTCTCCGGATTCCTGCAAAAGAGCTGGGCTCATGCTCTGTGCAAGACAGATTTTCTGCCCATGGAGCAGAGCCACAGTGGAGGGAGACTCTGGAAGGAGCCAAGACAAGCCCCCAAGTCTCCAATGAGCCCATGAAATGGTCCCAACAATTCCTGCAAGGACGATTACCAGCTCCTTCACCTCCTCCAGTCTTTTCCCTTTTTCTTAACCTAGTCTTACCAGATTGGGAACTGACTAATAAAAACAATAATAAAATAAACTTCTTTTATGATCTGTTGCAGGACTGGGGCTATTTCCTCCATCTCTTCACATCAGCACTGTCTTTTAAATGGGTAACAATGATTGTGAGGGTCCAGTTATTACCTTGAAGCTCCACATTTTGATACATCCAGTGTTGTTCTCTTATACAAATAACAGTTATTACTGTAAAGTGATTTTCCCTCTTTTGTACTTCTGAAGAGTTCCTGCAGGTGATGGCAAAGAAAATGGATTCCATTAATACCACACTTAGGCCCTGCTGCTTTCATACTTTAAATTCCATCATTAATCTTCTAATGTGTCCCTTAAACAAACATAATTCATTCCACAACTCTCTGGCAGCTATTCTTCCCTGGGTTCTCTCCCTTTCCTTTCCCCCATCACCCTTTCCAATTAAACAGGAGCTCTTCCCCCCCTGACTCATCAGTGGGTGTTGTGCTCCTGCCAGTCAGGGGAAAGCATTTGATTTCAGGCAGTTTCCTGGTAATTACAAGAAAAAATACAACATCCCACAATCAGAACTGGGCGTGATGGGAGGATTTCTGCCCTTGCAGTGAAGATCAGGGGGTGACTTTGCTGAAGAGGGGATTCTAAACTAATCCTGAGGTGACAGAGCTTAGACCTTGGGGAAAGACAGAGCTTAGACAGGGGAGAAAACATTGTCTCTGGCACTTTGCATCCTCTTCTGAGCACACCAGAAACACAACTGCCAGCTGCCTCTTCTGTGTGATTTCATGACAAGAAACAAGGCTGTTCTTCTCCTTCCATGGGCAGCTGAGACTGCAGCCAGCAAGTTCTGAGGCAGCAAATGGACACAGCCCAATCCTGCAGAGCCACTTGGACACCCCCCTGCTCCTGAGGGGGTAAAATCCCACCTTTTCCAAGGAGCTGAGCTCTCTCCTCCAATGGAGCAGCACATGCACCAGCTGGCACAGCCCTGCCAGCATTGCTGGGGTCCTGCTCACACTGCCAAGGCCAGAATGCCCATCCAGCATGGGGAGGACATGCTGACCTTCCAGCAAAGGCAAGGAGAAATGTTTTCCAGACTAATTAAGCTAATTAAGGCTAATTATGCATTAGCCATGAGGCACAAGACCACGGTTCCAGGAAATGGTGTTACATGGGTCTATGCTCTTCTGTGCTCCAAGACTCAGCATCCATGAGGTGACCTCCTTCCCACCATCCCTGTTTGCTCAGCTGAGCTGAACCCCATAACACCCTCACAAGAGGAGGATTCCTCACAAAAAATACTCATTTTCCTAAATGGTTTAACAGCAAGACCAAGCCATGAACGTGAACTGGGATAAATAAGCCTGACTGATTTTCCCCTGCACCCACCACTTCTGATGGCAGAGATGGCACAGATTAATACTCTGAATTCCCTCTTGTAACTCCCAGACATCTGGACTTTTCTGCTCTCTCCTCCTCCCCCAGGAGTGATGACATTCCCTCTCCCCTTGCTGAGTTCCAGCCTCCCCTTCATTATCATCTGTCAAGTCCAATTAACACGTGCACTGACATCAGGGAAGAGGATTTCTGAAGTCTCCTGTGAGAGCCAGTTGTCAGGAGCTTCCATCCTTGAGAAGATGGAACAAACTCCCCAGCAGATCCTCTCAGGATCCTCCCCTGGGAGCCCAGGGCACACATTTAGACTCTCCCAGCTCTTGGAAGTCCCATCCCTGCTCCCAGAACTGAAATCATCTCCCCTTTCCCAATCAGCTGCCCACTGGGGTAGAAGGATTTCAGGCCAGGAATTTGGTGGTTTGCAGGTGCCTCCTCTGAGCTGTTTTACTCCCTCCAAACCCCAAATGCCTTTCACAAAAAGTGCTTGGCTGTGTTTCCCATGTTCCTGATTAACCAGTTAATGAGGAGTCTGGATGGAGCAAAACCAACAGGAAATTAAGGCAACACAAGCCACTACATCCCTCCTGTTTTGAACAAGGGAAAAATAAAACAAAGGGGAAAAAATCCAAATTATTTCCCTGAAGAGTGGCCAAGGCTCCAGTGGAAGAGCTAATGTGTCACTCTTTGCCACTTCTTTAGGTGGACAACTTTGCTGCAAGGCTGTGGGTTTTCTTTTTTGTTGTTCTTGTTTGTTTATTAGAAAAAGGTCATATAAAGAAAAAAAAAAAGAGACAGACTGGGTAATTTTTTGGCACAAAACCCCCTGACAGTGTCTTCTAGGCCACAACTGGAGTTTTTCAAGAAATTATAACTTCTCAAGCCCAGCAAACAGGTTTTTTAAGGTGCAGAGGGGCTGCCATGACATTGGAAGCCTCTCAGTGAAGGTTTTCTTTTGTGTTTCAGAACTTGTGCAGGACCTGGTGCATGGCTCAGGATCAAAACTACAAACTAAAGGACATGAACCACTTGCACATGAGTTTATTTTTACTATAACCAAACTCCAGTATGCATTTGTGTATATATGTATAAATAAAACACAAAAATACAAATTTTGTGTAAAGTCAGGTGACAAAGTAATGAGACACCAGCAAAGAGAGCAGCAAAGTCCTGTCCCTTTGCTCAGCAGATTCCCAGACTTGTGATTCCAAGACTCCAAGACCTCCCACAGCCCTTCCTTCTCCAAACCCCCCAAATTCCTTCCCTCCACCAGGCATCAAAACCCACCACGTACCTCCACAGCAAAGCTTGGCAACACCCTCAGCTCAGCACTGAGAGCTTCAATTAAATCAATTAGCATCCCCATACATGGCTAATATTGGAGACGTAGGAGAGGCTTTTATTATCCAAATAGAAAATCAGTTTGTGTGTCCAGATGGTCACTGGAGGCGCTGGAATCACCACACTATCACTGTAACTCCATGTTTGGGCCCGTTTCAATGGCACCAGCCCTGTTTATCAGCTTGGAGAAGAGCCTGTGCCATCTGGGCAAGATGAGGTTCATTGTCTGCCTGGCATCCACGGGGTAAACACAGCTCCCACACCCACCCCACTGCCACTTACTCATATTGACTGGGAAAAGGGAGGAGAGGCAGAGGAACACACTCTGTGCTGAAAAGCAGCTGAAGAAAGCTCTTGGTGCAGAAGGAGGTGCTGCATTGGGCTGGGCTGGGTGGGTCAGATCCCCTCCTGGCTGCAAAGGGATTCCCTGGAATACTCCAGGACAAGGTGTGGAGGGAACCCCAGCCAAAATCAGAAGCCCTAACCCCTCCTGTTGTTCTCTGCAGGCACCAAGGAGCTGGGGGAGTTCCATCTGCACCCCACCAGCACCTCTGACCTGCTCTGCAGGCAAGTTCACTGGTTTTAAAACAGNCAAGGAGCTGGGGGAGTTCCATCTCTGACCTGCTCTGCAAGCAACTTCACTGGTTTTAAAACACTGCTTATGGTGTAAAGGCAGGAGCTGAGCCCCTGGCTGCCTGTCTGTACCTGCAGCCGAGGCAGCTGAATTAACCAGCGATGCTTCCTGTGCTACAAAGGTGCTTCAAACACACAGAGGCTCAGCCCCAGCCATCAAGAGAGCAGAACGTGCCCAGGACAGGCTCAGCAATAAGTTCTGAAGGCACAGCAGATCCCTACCTGGCGCTGTAATGACAGGAAGGGAAGGCTCACAGCCCGTTAAGTCTCTAACTACTGCTAAAAACCTCCCATTAGTCTCCTCATGTCATCTCCCTGCAAGGGGATAATCCTTCTGTTCTCACACACACTTTATCTAGTCCAACAGCAGAGATTTTCCCTCATTATGCACCAGCACACGTGGTTAGCAGAGGACAGGCACTGCAACACAACCACAAGTGACAACACCAGAAATCTCTGCCTGGGTATGAATGAAAAATACTCTGAAAGGAGATTATTACTGCAAAGACGATAGTGGGGGAAAAAAACCTTGCAAGACAAGAAGCCCAGGGTAGTTGTGCTAAAAGTGAAGCAGGTTACAAAAGTGATTGTGTGAAAATGGATGTATCATCCTCTCCTGACATGACATTGCCTCAATTAAGTTTTCTTATTGAGATAACCTGGAGGCAGCACAGCGAGGTAGCAGATGGGAAAGTCTGCCTGTGAGGGTTAGTGAAGGGTTTGCTTGTCTGGAAGTACATAAAGCAATATATTGTTCTTTTTTTTTTTTCCTCTTGCATTCAGTGTTTCTGACGAGGTCAACAGGGAGGGAGCAGAGAAAGCCTGGATTGAGATTCAGATTTCACACATCAGAGGGGAAACAGTCAAATCGAAAAGCTATGGGAGCAGTAACTGAGGAATTATATCTGTGCTTTTTCTCACCTCCAGCCCTGTTTCTTTATTTTATTTAAAACTGTCACGTTAACGTAGTTTTCGAGAAGACACATAAAGCTCTTCTACATTTCCTGGTGCTGTGCTCTGGTGGTTTGCACTGATGAAATAATCTTCCCAGCCACTGATCAGGATGGGATCAGGATGTCTGCAGGCACACACAGCTCTCCCTTGGGACCAGGATCCCTTGGGTGGGCTGGGCAGAGCTGGGGGATGAGCCCAGGGATGAGAGTTTTCAGATGAGCAAAACAAGGGTCTGAAGCATCAACCCAACTAACCCTTCCTGCAGTGACAAGGGAGGTTCAGGTTGGGCATCAGGAGGAATTTCTTCACAGGAAAGGTTGTCAAACACTGAAATGGGCTTCACAGGGACCCCCCATCCATGCAGGTGTCCAAGAAACAGCTGGACACAGCACTTGGGACAGGGTGGTGACTGGTCAAAGGTTGGGCTCCATGACTTTGGAGGTCTTTTCCAACCTAAATAATCCCATGATTCAGCAGGTATTCTGAGGTCTTTCCTTGCTTTTCCTTTCTCGTGTGGCATCAGCTGCCTGAGGTGTTTTTTTCAGTAGCTGGCCAGAAAGCTGCCAGCTTTCCCCTCTGCTCCAGCCCTCAGAGAGCTCATCTCCCCATTGCCTGCAGGCTGCTGCAGTGGGCTCCCTTCAGAGACAGCCCTGAAATCACTCCAGACCTCCCTCCCATCCCCACTCTTTGTATTTCACATTAAATTAATCAGCAGCAATAGAAACTCGAATCCCTGCCTTTAAAGTTTCTGAGCTCATTCACTCACAGGATTTTCCTTCACCCCCAAGAAAGCTGATTCAACCTGACGTTCCTAATTCCTCCCACCCTGGGAGACGCTGCCAGAGATTTGCACTGGGGCCCCAGAGCTCCCAGAGCTCTGTCTGCAAGGGAATCCAGCAAACCCCTCTGCTCTCCCATGGAGAGGATGAAGGACTTGTAGCCTGAGTGGGATTCACCTCTTCCCTCTGTGCCCTGCCCCTTCCCTGGCAGCTTCCACAGATTCCACACCACGGGAATGGCATGGATATCCCTCTGTTAAGAGCCTGTCAGCTTACACGGGCCTGTGGAAGCCTCTGGAAAGCCCTGGAGGAGGCTTATCCCTTGCTGCAGTTAATCCATTGGCCACACACAGCCTCTGCAAGTTTTCCTGGTCATAATCCCACATCCAGGGCTGGGCGTGTGTCCAGCTCTTCCAGGTGTTGGGAAAACCCCAGGGGAGGGAGGAAAACCTGAGCACAATCAATGTGCAACCCCCTCCAGAGGCTTTCCCTGGCTTTTCTTTCCCTTGTTTCCCTTTCTTCTCCCTTATTTTGATGTCTCCTGCTGTTTCTGTGACCCCACCTCAGAGTCCCCAGAGCTGAGAGCAGGACCCCTCCTCCATTAGCAGGGGAGGAAATAGTTTCCTCACCAAGCAGCAGCAATAACAGCAATTTCATTTCCTGAGTGTCTTTTAGTCTTGAATATATATTGCTTACTTAAAGAGAAGAAAAAAAAATAATAATCACATGCCCTTACAAAGCTTCAGTGGAGCTTCAACTCCCCACCAGGGACAGGTCAAAGTTTGGCAGAGACAGACCTGGTGACAGGAACAGCAAAAAGTTCTGCCACAGCCCAGGGATTTGACTTTAAAAGGGCAAAAAGCTTAGTGGTGATGGTGGAAATTTTATTATCCCCATGTATGAAAATGCACCAAACTGGCTGGTCCAGTGAAAGGTGTCCCTGCCCATGGCAGGGGGTGGTGGAACAAGATGAGTTTTAAGATCCTTTATGAGCCAAAACAGTCTGGGATTCTATGTCTGGTGGTTATAGGTGCAAAAAACACCCACAGAAGTGGCCCCAGACAGAGCAGAGCACTTTCCAGCAGCCAAGCTTGCGATATGTGGGTCGATAAGTTTAATTTAAAAATATGAAAACACACAGAAGGAAAAAAGAGAGAACACCACTTTTCCTGCTCCCCCTGTTATCTTGCTAAAGAGATCCAGATAACAGAAAACACAAAAAAACCCAAGAAATATAGATTTGTTATTACTATTGTTTGCTGCAGGGCCAAGAGAAGATTGTAGAACTGGAGAAATGCACCTTCCCTTGAAGCAAAGCTTCGCTCTTTATTGATTTCTGGAGCAGGACTACCATTGACAAATGTAATTAGCCCAATAGTGATGAAAGGAAAATACTTTTCCTTATAAGTGCAATTACAGACACTCCTCTGCACTTGACCTGGACCAGATCTCCAGCTCTGAATCACAACCAGCCATGCCACAAGCACAAAGACCACTCCAGAGAAAGAAATTATTTCCTATTTTAAATAACTGCATTGCAAGGTGTCTGCCCTAAATGATGGGAGTTCAACCTGCACCTCAGAGCTGGGTTAAAACAGGAAAAACCAGACTGGCCCCCTGAGCACTGCCAGCCCCTCACAATGGTCAGCCCAGGGAGGAGCAGGGTGAGGGATGCCTGTGGAAAACATGGATTAACCCCATCAATCAGCACTAAACACAGGGCACAAGAGCTCACAGGATCCCAAGGGAGACAAGGATTTAAGCCCATCAGTCAGGGCTCAACATGGGGCACAAGGGATGCTGCTCCCTCCCACGCCAGGCTTCCTCCACAGCCCTCCTGTGCCCTGCAGGAACCAGACAGAGCTCCAAGATTCTTGATTTGCCCAAAGCTTGATTTGGGCACACATCCCTGGGGCCCAGGAAGAGCATGAACAGGTTGTTCCAGCAGCACAGAGAAGGAGAAGGTGGAGAATCAAAAGTATCAGCATTGCCACAAATCCCTCCTTCATGCCCCACTTCTCAGCCAGGGCCCATTTAATTACTTTTTTTTTTTTGTACAACCCTTTTCTGTTTAGTTTCCAGCTCTTTTCACACAAACTTTATGATCCCTTCAGCAAAGCTCTGCACTGGGTTATATTTTGCAATAACCAAGGCAAATGGTGTTACAATAATTCAGGCTCCAGGCATGGCTATTGTTAATGCTCCTGTTTTTACTGGAAGTGTGCAACATTCACACAATGGCTTTTAAAAAACCAATTCTGTCAGTTGGTGAAGCCTTCCTGACTTTGAATTCCCGGGAGGGAAAGGGGAGAAAACCATTTTTTGCACATTTCCAGGGCTGGTGACTTTTCTGGACAGCCTGTTCCAGTGCTTGAGAGCCCCTTTCTGTGAAAAAAACTTTTCCTCATATCTAATCTAATGCAGGGGGTATCAGTAGCTGAGCTCCAAATAGAAAAAGCTGGGGAGATTAAGCTCCTAGAAAGGTAAACTGAAGCACAAATCACTTTATCCAGCTAACACTGAGAACACAGAAAGGTGACACCAGAGCTCTCAAGGGAGCCTGGAAATGTCAATGGCTCTGGGGGCAGAGGGTTGTGTGTGTGTAAAAGGCCAGAGCCCAAATGAACAGCTCCAGTGTGGACATTCTACCCTACACGACTCCAAGGAGGTTGGTTTATTTTGAGGCCTCCCAGTTTGACATTAAGAACCTCTGTTTCCCTCCCTGCCTGTATTTGTGCAGCACCTAACAGCAAGTGGGGCTATCCCTGTGCCACCACAGTGCCTGTGAACAGCAGCAATCTGCCAACAGATTCCAAGCAGGGTGAAATGGATTTCTAAAAACCAACCGTTAACCCGGTACAACATCTGTTGTCTGCGTAGGATCCCGGCTGGGAACACACTTCCAGGAGATTCACAGCCCTCTGCCTCTGACTTCACACTGCTCAACTCCCATCAGGGTGTTCACAATAGCTCCATCCATCTCCCAGCCATGCCACCAAAAGCCATCCTGGAAGGAATTATGATAGCAAGTCCTGGTGCTCTGAGAGCGAGCATTAGCCAAACACTTTGCTCCATAATTTTCTTCCCCTTTTAAGCTGTCTCGTTCAAGAAAAGACAGTGAGTTTTACACTGTGCAGGAGCTGGTTATGTGTCTCTCTGGGGTGAAGGCACATGTTCTGCACAGGAGACCTCCAGATGTTTCTGCCAACCTTGCAGAGACCAAGGCAAAAAACGAGGCAGGGATTTCCCTGTGGCCTCTTGGACTTTTTCATTTCCCCCACCAGCACCCAAAATATCTTGTCGAGTTTCCTCAAGAAGCTGCTGCAGTAATCTCAATTACCTTTAAAGTTCTGCTGCCATAAATCATGTTAAGACAAACTGTATTCAAGTGTTCTAAGCAGAGGAGATGACAGGGGCCTTGTACAGTTGCCAATTACCACTGAGGAGTGAATTAAGAAGATAAATATAAGCGATGAGGGCCATTTCCTAAGTCTGCCATCTCATTCTGTACAACACTCTTCATCACTGAGAAATTGGAGATCCACGAGCTGCAAGGGTGTGCATGGAAATGGGCAGGAAGCTGCCAGGAACAAAGAACAGGACTGTGTGTATAAGGACTAATTAGATCTTGAACCAAAAAAACTCCATATCTTCTCGTCACCATCTGTTAATGCTTGAAAAGATCTGAACAAATACCACCTCAGCCTGGCCATGCTAGAACTCTGTGATTAAAGGATGTTTGCCCCAACGGCATTGCAAAAAGAAACTTAATATAATTCTCTTACAATGAGAGCAAATTTTGAAATAAAGATTTATTTGACTGATTCTTTGCAAATATTAAACCTTCAGATCCCCAGTCTGATGTTCCTGGCTGCTGCATGCATTATTAAGAGGGGATTTTAAACCTCACTGGTCAGCCTTTGGATGGCAGAGCAGTGCTCATTTCATTGCTCTTTTCCCTCTGCAGCCATTGGTTGGGGTTTGTTTTCTTTTACATTAATTATTCTGATTTTTTTTGTGTGCTCTGTGAGCCAACAGCTGGTCAGCTCCATGGTTCTGCTCCAGTGGAATTTCCCAAGTCACCTGGTGAGAGGATCATTGCCCAGGTGGGTTTGCACAAGGAGCTCTTCATCATCTTATTTTGCAGGAGGAGCTGGAATTTTCCCTCCAACCTCACGTTGTTCAGCCAGAAGCAGCTTCTAGACCTGCTTAGAGAGATNTATTTTGCAGGAGGAGCTGGAATTCTCCCTCTTCTAGACCTGCTTCCAGAGGCATTTTATGGACTGGCAGGTTGGATCAAAGGCTCCTGCAGCTCTGATCTCCCGATATATCCCAGATCCTGGTGGTTCTCCCTAAACAATGGGGTGCAGCACAGCCAAAAGTGCTCCCAAACCCACATAAACCCACCAAAATGCAGCTCCTTCCAGTGTGACACATCAGCCAGCAGCAGCCTTCCCTCTTCCCACCCCTTGGGAAGAAGGATCCAATATAAATTACAGTAGAAAAGTTGACTTGACACGTTATAAACGATCTCACTTTGAATTCAGTCAATAATGCTTTGCATTACTAAAATATGAGTTTACAATCATTTCTCATCTGAAAACTGTTTAAGTAGTAAACACAGTGCTCATTACTGACTCCCAGTTTGCTCTGGAAGTATTTAGTGTGCTTCCTAAATGCCTGAATCCTGGAATGATGTGATGACTGCCCAGCCCACACAGCTCATATTATCACAAAAACCCTCAGATATTTCCACCATTAAGTGGCAACTTTTAAACACATGAAATCCTGTGCAATTTGTAACGTATCAGCATGTGCTGTGAGGATTTTCAAATAAATGAAATTATCTACACTGCAAGGGTCAGAGATGCTCTGCAGAGAGACCTGAACACTTGCTGCTCCAACCACACAGCATTTCTCAGCCCATGGCAGGTCTCCTCCCACCAAAGCATCCCTGTCTCCAGCAGTGCTGGAATGTCCTCCCCATCCTGATGCCCTGAGAGGATCCACCCTGGATGGTTCAGAACCACCTGGCAGGATACAAGGCTGAGGATGCCTGACTGACTCTTGAAGGTGAGTTTTCAGCTATCTAGGAACTCGTAGGACAAACTCCTGAACAGACCAGGTGCACTGAAGTGGAATAAGAAAGCAGAAAGCACAGATGGCAACTGCTGGGGAAGCTCTGACCATGTAAGAGGCAGGTTAAAGACTCTGTCACTTCGCAGCACAGGCCTGATCGTGGGTAGGGAGGGGTTTTTTTCTGCAGGGCAGAGTCAGAAACTTTAAGATCCAGATGTAAATAAAGAGATTTAAATGCAGCACCAGCCTTTGGCCCATGTTCCTGAGCTGGCTGTAACAGGAGTCTGCCAGAGTTAACAGCGATGCCCTCAAAATGAAGTTTATAACTCGCTCTTGTTTATCTATGTCTCTATTGCCGCTATTAATATTTAATGTCTCTGGAGTAAAGGTTCCTCTCCAGCATAACAAGCCCTGCTGCAGTATTAATCAGAGTGTCAGCAGCCTGGAGCTCAGTTCCCAGGGCACATTCCCACCCTGGGGGCTGCCAAAGGGGGACAGGGACAGGGATGCTGTGCTTCCCACTGAGGGGTGCAGAGAGAGTGTGCCTGGGATGGAAACCATGCCAGGCTCTGCCCTGTGTCCTGTGTCAGCCTGTGCACACTCTGAGCTCTTGGTATCAGCCCCACAATGGCCTTGGCCATGGCTGGGAAGAGCCAGCCCCATTCCTAGTCTGGTCCCAGCCCTATTCCCAGCCTGGTTCCAGCCCCATTCCCAGTCTGGTCCCAGCCCCATCCCCAGTCTGGTTCCAGCCCCATCCCCAGTCTGGTCCCAGCCCCATTCCCAGTCTGGTCCCAGCCCAATCCCAAGGCACAGCTGTGACCTGAACCTGAGCGCCCACATCCAGACCCGTGTCCTCAACATTGCACTGCTGTCTTGATCCTGACCAGAGGAATCCAGGGAGAAATGAGGAACAGCAAAGTGACCCCTGTCACACTCTGGAAGCCACAAACAGCTCCACAGACCTTTCTAAAGCTCCTCATGGCAGCTCATTAGAAGCTGGCTTGGCTTTGGTCCGCTAACGAACCCCTTCTCCTGCACCCATCCACCACCTAATGGGCAAAACCCTCAAAGAACAGGGTCAAAAGCTGATGTTTGATGGCAACCCATTTCCCCTGGTTTTAAGTGGCCTGAGAATCACTAACTTGCTCAAATCACCAGAGCTTTGCACTTTGATTTCACCCAGTGGAAAAGGAATTGCAGGAGAAGAGAGCGGAAAGATCATGAGACGGATAAAGGCAGCAAGAAAATGGGATCATTAGTTTACACAAACATGCTCCCCCAGACAGCCTCAAATCCCAGGCACTGACTACAATAAAGCCAGCCCATCACAAAGGGTTTTCTACCTTGCCCTGGCTACCCAGCATCCGTGAAGGGAATGAACTAATCCCAGGGAAGCATCCACTGCTCGGAAAAGCTGCTGTCACTGCCACCACACACATAAAGAATCCAAAAAAACCTTGCATAAGCAGCATCACACCAGAGACTGCCCAAGGAGCAAATTATCTAATGTTTTTACAGCACAGAAAGGGGGACTGATATTATAATTATGTGGGATTGCATCCACAGGGATGTGGATGATTCCTTTCAGCTCCACAGGCACAGCTCAATGGCCAGGGCTGGGTGCCATGGGCAGCCTTGGGGATGGGATGCTTGCTCTGTTTGCTCTGTGGAATAAAGATTTTTTTGGTCTAGCCCTCCTTGTTGGTATTCAATTAAGTGAAATGCAGCTTGAAAAATTATTTTCTTTCCTTAAAGCACCTGAAACAACCCCCCCCCTCCCCCCTCCTTTTTCAATCTCAGCTGCCAAATCTTAGCCCTGAACTTCAGGGCCAATTTCTCCTTTATTTACTGAAAGCTCTCTCTAAATCTTTTCATACCAGAAAAGCCAGTCCTCCAAACAATTATTGTGGCTGCAACATTAGTCATTTCCTACCTATTCAATCAGTGTTACTCATTTGATGGCATATCATCTTTGCTATAATAAGATCTGGGCCATGCCTTTCCTCTCCTGTCCTTCTTGGTGCTCCCAAATTTCATCTCCTGGCCAGGTGACATCACACACTGCAGTCCTCTCCCAGGTCTCATCTCCTGGCCAAGGGGTATCAGACATTGCATTTCCCTCTCTTTCTGAACACCAGGAAAAATCAATCTGTGCAAGGCTCCAGCCAGTCCAGGTCTGCTGGAGACTCCAAGGGATTAACAGCACAAACACCAACCTTCTCTGCAGCTCCTTGCAGAACACCAATAGTGCAAAGGGATTTTTAAGGCTGGAAATCCTTTAATTAACATCCGTGGGGCAGTGGGAAGTCCCTGTGAATCATTTAACAACCAGCAGTGAGATCAGAGCCAGGAGGCAAAGAAAGCAGAGGGCAGCTGAGTGTCAGCTTTGAGTCCTGTCCCTGGAAGACACAAGGCAGGTACATGTGGCATCAAAGGGGCAGGTTTGGGATCTCTTATCCAGTGACAATGGAAAGGAGACCACCTTGACAACTCTGACTCCTTGTTCCAGCTGGAATTTGCAGGATATGCCTGTGGTCAGGCAGCCACTGCATGGGAATACCTGCACAGGACTGTGGGCTCAGCTCCAGTCCATCCCCACTATAAACAACACATTCCAACACTTTTATCCAAGGGTTTTTTTGCCCTCCCTGTGAAGTTCTTTGATAGAAAACTTCAGACTAAAGATGGAGCTGCAGCAGAGAAAACACAAACCAGTGCTCTCTTTCTGCATACATATGTTTGATGTCAAAAAGACAGAGCAGGTCATTCTAAAAAAGGCACTTCAAATACCAATACTCCCTGTCATCTCAGTTTTCCATCACAAAATGACACTCTTCTGCTTCAAAACAACATCTAATGAAACCACATTTATCCCCATCTTGCTGTAATCACATTAGACAGTTCTACCAATTTAACTTTATTGGTTCCTTAACTGTCTGAAAAAAAAAAAAACAACCCTCACATCCAGACCAACCCAACATGTTTTCCTACACAGGAACAGCCACCTGCAGTACCCTTTGGAAAGCAGCATCCCATGGTCAATAAAGAGCCTTCTGTTTGGTGTTGGGCTTCCTGCTAAGATCTCATTTTCTTTTAAGAGACTTGTGCAGCTTCTGAACACATCAGATTTCGTTCAAGCCCGACTTTGCAGCATGTGCTTGCCCATTAGAGGCACAAGTGATGATATTCCTGGGCTCATCAGTGCACCAGTGTTCAGCCACAGGAGAGCCCGGGGATGAATGTGCATGAGGCTGGTTTTTATCTGCTGCCCAGACAGAGAGGGACAGGCAGGCTGTGAGCAAGTCTAGGGCAGAGGCTGCTGCAACACCAGGGATTCAGTTTTGCAGTAATTTTTCATCCCCCAAATGCTGGGTTTTGGTAGCACATCAGTTGGATGCAATTAACCTCTGTAACATCCCGCTGCTTACTCCAACCACAAGCCAATCTTCTTCCCCAGGTCCCCTCTGAGATTTCCCTGGAGAAGCCATGGGTGTCTCCCAGAGAAAGAAAAAGAGTTGGTCCTGTTCCAGCCACTGCCAATTTAGAAAAAGAGAAGAGCAGCAGCCGCCAATTTATTTTCTGCCTGGGCAGAAAACTCAGCCAGAAACAGGGGAGTTTCTGTGCCCTCTCCCCACAGGTGGGGTTTGGGCTGGAAGGTGTGTGCACACAGGACACTGGTGCCACTCCTACGTGGATGGACACAAAACAATCTGTTGGAGAGGAGTAAATTCCCCCCAGTGCTCTGGGGTCCTGTCTTATCCCTCTGGCACTGAGCCACGGAGAACGTTTTCCATCCTGGAGGGAAAACAGTGGCTTTGTCAACTCACTGGTCCACCTTTCTCAACAAACAAGCCTCTAACAGAGTCTATTTTCATGGCAAGGCACCAAAGTGCCAGCTGTGGGCATGGAAGCATTGCTTAGACACCTCCACCTGCAAAGCTGTACCTGCTCCATGGGCAGCTCTCGTTCAGCCCTGACACACACAAACTGTTCTGTCCATTCCATCTCTTGTGCTGTACCCAACACACCCTGACAGCTGGAGTTTAAGGGTTAGAGGGAATGGCAGAACAGCTGTGGACACCCTTCCAGAGCTCATGGATGAGATGCCATCATCCCTCTGTCTGCTGATTGCAAGTGGCAGTGACCCAGAGCTGCTGTGTGTTTGCTGCCCTGACATGAGCCCTGCAGTCCTGCCACTCTTTTCACCCTCACCAGCCACACTGAGCAACTCCCTTGGACAACATCACCCTTCCTGCCCCCCCACAGCCTCTCCAGCACTGCCTGCAAACACCAAAATCAATAAACCCACGACCCAAAAGAGAACCCCTGCATGGGAGTGGGGAACCAGCTGGTCATGGTACAGCCTCTTTTCTGTTGGCTTCACAGTTAGTAACATCAACTCCTCCCTCCACTAAAGTATTATCCAAAATGCATATTAAGCAACATGCACACACACACAGGCACCTCCTGCTCCTGATGGGGTGTTTGAACACACGCAACACTGCACAGCGGGCAAAAGCCAACAGGGGAAGTGTATCTAATTAGCCACAACACGGATGGGAAACCTCCAAGTGGTTGTGTTTTCATACCACCAAATTAGACACATCAGGTTACCCACTACGGGCAGGATGATTTTTTAAGTGTTCCTTCGAGGCAGATAAAAGGTAACACAAATTATTTCAGCACAGCGCTCCAGGCTATGTGGCTAAACTGAGCTTTTGTCTCTTCTCTCACTGAGTCAAGATAAAAAAGCAGCCTCTGCATCCCCTCTCCTGCTCCCCACAGCCCAAGGGTCACGGTGGGGGCTCAGCATTCCCATCCTGGAGGGATGATCCCTGGCCAGGAGCACCCAGCACACTCCTGGCTCTGGTCAATGGGAATTCGGTTCACTTCCAAATCAGCAAGTCCACAACCTACAGATCATCAATGGGAGTCTTGTGACCCAGACAGGCTAAAAGGTGGTTAGTTAGACAGGTTTGAGGAAGCTAATCAGCTTGTCTATACTGCTGGCATCCTTTCCCAGCTGCTTCCTCAGCACAACACGAGAGAACCAGCACCAGCAAAGAGGACAGAAACTCTCTCCTTCTGCTCAGCTCTGCTTTTCAGGGAAAACTGCTGTGAGAACTGGGCTATTAACAGTGTATCACTGTTATTTCCTCCACAGCAACAGGCAAACCATGGATGTCACTGTGGGACAGACCCTGCAGTCACAATCTCCTTCTCTCCACTCTGCCAAAAGCCAAGCAGAAGACAAACAATATCAACCTGCTGCTGCTCCAAGTTCAGGAGCTGAGCCTTATCTTTGAACTCATCTCCTGCTTGGATTGAACTCACTGGATTTTCAGTCTGAGTTCAGAGCAGTAAAAAAAACCAGAAACCAGAAATAATAAAATAAAAAAATGTAGAAATAGGAAATAATGAAATCAACAGGAGGAAAAGGAAGAAGAGAGAGACCACCAGCAGCAGCACACACAAAGCCAGCCTCATGCAATAAAAATTCAGAAAGCAATAGACTCGGGCATATGACACATAGTTCATATTATGCTGAGACTCCTGAGTCCCAATTCCCACTGAAATCCACCCAATCCCATTTTCTATCTGCACACTCCTAGTAGAAAAACAAACTCTGAAAGCAGGCAGCTTGCTTTGCAACACTGAGTACCTCCAGTTTCCTTTAATAAGAAGGCACTGGCATCAATTAAAGGACAAAACCATTAGACACCATTTGTTTATTCAAATTAGCAACAAGCCTGTGTCAAA
>VYZS01019672.1:13357-31276 GCA_013400695.1 Neodrepanis coruscans | reverse complement strand
AAAAAAAGAAAAAGAAAAGTCACTGTGTTTCCTGAAGAATCAGAAAACATTTTATTCACCTCTGATATTACTGCTTTTTATTTTCAAAGATATTAAAAAAAAATTTATGATGCTATTGCTGAAGTGTGTCTGTTTAGAATTTATTTTCTCTCTTTGCTTGTGTAAAGATAAAAAAAAATTGGTGGAAAAAATTATGTCTCATTACATTATAAAAATCTACAAAACATACCAGATGAATGCAATTCATATACTTAAAAGCATCTCAGAAGTTTGTATACTGTACAGCTGTTCAGTTCTAAGTTCACATGTAACAAGTCCCACAACGAACTTTTACTCTTTGTAGACTAAAGTATTAATGAGAGAGAAATAAATGATTGTCTGTGGTGGTATATATAAATTAGCCTGTCAAGAAGAGGGACTATTGAGGCTTTGCATTGGGAAAAGATAAAAAGGAGACTCAGAGCATCCATACAAAAAGTTAATTCATGTAAACACTGCTGCTTCATTAAAATCTATTAGCAAAGAAAAAAAACAGAGTAGCATCATGCAAGTTCATTTTCTATTTGTTACAGCTTCCATGACACAAAATTTTGCATTAGAATTTCTTTTATGATTCCTGATTCACAAAGTTCAATATTGCAGAAATATACGAAGCCTCATGCATATTATTTACAGGTACAAAGATTTTTTTCACAGTGCAAATATTCATGCTCTATTTTTTCCTTCTTTCCAGAAATTTAAGCTCAGACATAATGCTTTGTTACTTCTTTTAGGACAACATGACTGAAACTGTCCTGTAACAACTAATAATCAAATCTATAATCTTATTATTTTAATGCGATATTATATGAGCCATAGAAATTAATTTATCTTCTGCCACATCCTCTTTCAGTTTGTCTGGATTTTTTGACAGTAAAGTTTGGATGTCCAATATGAACCTGCATGTTAACTATATTTTGGAAAGCTTTTATCTAATCTTCAAATGTCAATGAATTCTGAGAACAGACCACATGAACCAAGAGAGAGGAAGTCTAAGCAAATTTCCTTCCACTACAGAATAGTGGACAGTTCTTTGTCTCAGTGAGTTAAATGCAGGTAAGAGCATCGGATAAATAAATGCTAAATGAATTCAATACAAGGGCAAAGATGGCTGGGAGGCTGAGTAGCCAGAAGCATGAATCATCCTGAAAGGAGCGCCATCTTTGTTTCCAGCTGCTGAGTTCAGTGAACACCACTACTTTTTCTCCCTGCCCACCCTTCTTTGTTCATGATTGATCCTTGAAATTTTTGTGTTTATGCAGACCTCAGTGATCATCAGCAGAGAGACTGAGAGAAAGAGGAGTAAGAAGTGACTGCTGAGTTTAATAAGCAGAAGAACAGAATACTGGTTACTGGTATCTCACTGATCAGCTACTCTAAACACTCATTCCTTTGGATGATGCAAAGCTGCCTTCAGACTTAACTTATCACCCTTCAGAAAGTACTTTAGGGAAGAATGCTTTCCAGAAAAATTATCTCTGTGTGGATTTTGAAGTATTTGGAACATTATCTCAATCATAAAATCATAAAAAAACTAGTGTTCTACTATGATGAACTAAACCAGCCATGTCTACTATACATAATTTTCACATAATATCCTCCTACCTTGTATAACAGCATAAGAACAGGCATCCAGGGATAGAATAAATGTTCATGTTGCTCAGTATCTTCTGGAGTGCTATCCTTCCAGTCAAGGTAAAAACAGTGCCTGAGAAAGTATAATAAAAAAGAGTAACCATAAAAGCATAGCGCCCCCACCCTCTCCTTAGTACTCCAAACTCCAGCTATTTTCAGCTCAGGAGACCTAGCAGAAGATAGTTCCATATATGTCATTACTTCTAGAGATTTCTCTTTCATTTACTTGACCTGTCTCTGCTTGAATTCTAATGGGTCTTGAACTGGTGTCTGCTAGCAGGCTTCTAGCAGGGTTAGATTACCTCCAGATATCCCTTTAAACTTTCTATAATTCTGTATGTCTAAGTAGAAAAAAAACAAAACAAAACAAAACAAAACCTGAGCAAAAAAATCCCCTCTAAGCCCAAAATTCAATGAATTTATACAGAGATTTAAAAATTCTGATAACTGTTAAGACACTCTCTCATATTCTAAATTGCCACATTTTATTCAGGCAAGCTAGTCTTGTTTGACATTAAGTTATGAAACAGAATACAAAGATATTGTAGAAGACAAGATTTATTTTTAAGTCCTTATTACTCTAATTAAATAAGATATATAAATAGTTGTATTGAAAACAGGGCACAAAGTGCTAAACTGAATTTAATAAGTGCTGAAAAGTAGTGTGCATAAACAGAATGTCAGTCCGTGCTCTAAACAATGATTTAAGTCGAATTTCTTAGAAGATGAGAGCGTGCAGATATCTGTGGAGCTTCTAATGGACAATGTGAATTTCTAGTTTAAGGACTACTGATTTTTAAACTACAGATTTATTTAGTTTCTTCTCCATAGAAGAGAAAAGATTTTAAATTTCGCATGATTGGTTTCACAGAAAAGCCACAACAAAATAAAGGAAAAAAGGCAGAAAAGTGAACTGATGTAAATTGCAAAAAAATAAATAGGCTTATCAACTCTATATGCAGATTTATTTACAAATTTCTCCTAGTTTGTGAAAACATACTCAGTATAACATACTACAACTAGCTGAAATACTGAAACACTGCAGTTATCCAGTGTCAACTTTAATTAAAGCATGCATGTATTTTGTTACAGAATATTCTGTTGGTCCTTCAAATTGTAATTTAAATGACTGATAAACTTCATCTTTACTGTTGATAAAGATGTAAATTGCATGTTGAGCAAATACTGTTCTTAAGCATTGTTACCTAATTTAATTAACAGCTGAATTAATTATCTTGTTCTTCCTTTTTAGTTATTTCCGCACTATTTTTCTACCACTGCTTCCGAAAAGAAATATATTCTTATCTAATAAAAAAAGGTTCAGGTCCTTGATGGAGATTTGTTTGTTTAAAACTCCTTCTTTGCTACATAAAGTTTTTATCAGCTTTAGTTTACCCAAAACCTCAACTTCATTTTGTAGGGTTAATTTGCACAATTGATCAGATTACTACTCCAGAGTCCTTTAACAGGTTTTTTCCTTCAGTTCTTTACATCAGTGAACTGCATGGTGAGCGACAGGATTTTGGATATTACTTGTTAAATAGAGGGGGAAAAAAGCTATTTATGTAAGTTCTTGCAAAGATTCATTGATTTTACTTGTTTTTCATAAGAATGAGTATGACCTTAGGCCTCACTTTCCTGACATGTGTAAGTTAAAAAATCACTCAAGGAACTTTACATGGTGTTTTTGGTATGTTAACCTGCATTTTTATAGTGTTAATCGCAAAGAAATATATTTCAAAAAATCCCTGGAGGAAGTCTCATATCTTGTTATAGTGTGTACATATTTTTTCCATAATATCTGCAAAGAAAGATAGGCTGAATACTGTGAATATTGCTTTGAATTTTTGCAGTCAGATACCATCACTGGCGGTCCTTGGACCTTAACCTGTCACAATTTTATTAATAAAGAGTGTTATTAATGTTCATATGAGTTCTTCAAGGGTGCTAACAGTTTCTGTCAGTGGGTAAAGGCGTGGAGACCCAGGAGGGGGTCTCTCTGTTTGGAGTGTGACCCTGAACAAGTCAGTCAAACCACCCTCTAACCCTGTGAACTGCTCAGCGAAGGGTCCCGTAATGGGATGCTGACAGACTGATTTGGCACAAGGGTATTGGCTTTCTTGGGGCTCTAACGGACTAATTAAATACTAAGAGTTAGATTAAATTTCCCCTTTTCATGTGACAGAGCAATCAAAAATAAACTCACTTAAAAATGCTAACAATTGTCTTTAGTCTCATATGCAAAGCTTCACTGACTTGAAATAACTTGGAAAGAAAGGATACTTTCCACCTTTCCTCAGTACTTCTAGCATTATGCCAAAATTTCTAGACTATCAACGTTTCAGTTTACAACTTTTATGTCACATCTCCATTACCCTGACTGAAACCTAGTAGCCTCTGTTCATATTTTTCAATGTTGTTCCAAAATTAAAGAGAGTGATAAGAAGAACTCATACTGTCATAGAAAATATCTTTAATCAATGAATGCAGTTGAATAATATATCCCCAAATATGTGAAGCCTACATGTAATAAATCTCTTAAGCTAACTACAAGAAAATACATTTCTCATTGTATTCTGCAACTCAGGAAAGAAATCAGTTGTCAAAGCCCTTTTCACATTCAGAATGCAGCTAACCTGTAAATCTATGTAATTCAGATATAATACCCTCAATAAAATGATGAAACAGACATAACATATTTAAGAAGCTCCCATAGTTGCTTGCTTGCTTGCTCCTTATTTTCTATTTTAAATAAACATTTCTATTAAGAAACACTTCTATTAAAAACAAAACCTGACAATAGTAAAGCTAGAAAAGTTTAGATTAAATTTTGACTAATTTTTCATGAAGATGAGCAATGTTAATACCAAAACAGTGCACTTGATTTTTTCTAGTAAATATTTTTACAAGGGTCAACATGAATTATATATATTTTAATAGAAAATTCACAATGTAAAAGGAACACTTAGAATTCTAACCTTGAACACATACATAAAATACATTCCTTGAACTCATTCGAACTCCAAATTGATTTTTACTAAACATCACTCAAGGCTAAAGTGAATTTCAGTTAAAGAGTTACTGTGGCATCATCTGTCCCTCTAACAAGGATGTCAAAAATAGCCTCTGGTCTGCTTCCAACTGAGCTCTTATCTTTTGCAGAAACCCATCTGCTGTAACATCAATGAAGATGATTTTTTTCCCCCAGTATTTTTCAAATGCATTGACATTTATTTTAAGTACTGTAATATGCATGCATTAAATTTTCCTATTACTTTACTTTGTGAGTTAACTACAGACAACAAAATAATCCATGGAATTAATTTAAGGAAGATTTGAAAAACAAAGCAATTTTAGGTGTTTCTTTCCTTTGATAACTGAATTTCTTAATGGATTGGCTAGCTTCTGTAGTGCAGATTATAAGGGAGGAAAAGGATTCTTCCTGAGATACTGGATCAAATTTAGACCAGCATTTAGAAAATACAACTGCATTGGGTATTATGTGTACTTTCATTACAGCAGAAATTATCTGTATCTGTGAGATTTACTCTATGGTTTGTAAATGCAACAAGAAAATCTTGCCTACTGCTACAACCAGGGGCAACAGGCACAAACTGAAATACAGGAGGTTCTCTCTAAACACACAGGAAAATTTTAACCTGTGAGGGTGAATGAGCACAGGTACAGGTTACCCAGGGAGACTGAGGAGGTTTCAAAAGCCATCTGGACATGGTCCTGGGCAACTGGCTCTAGATGGCCTGACCTGGTCAGAGTGGAGATGACTTTGAGAGGTCCTTTCCAGCCTCGAACAATTCTGTGAATAAAGGGATGACTTAAGAGGTTCAGGTAAAGTCAGGTAATATAAAAATGAAAGAAGACTACAACATATTTATCAGCTGCATTATTGGACAGGAAGACCATTCATGTAGGGATTAATTTCAATTTTTTCCCAAACTTCATGAGTATTTCTTAAATGAAATCTGCTCCTCTGGTATTCAGAATGCTCATCTACAAAATATGAAGACTATTTGTCTATCTTACTGGCATATTGATTAATTCATAAACCTGAAGGTATTTTACAGAAGCAGTTAGAAAATCACTGAATTTATTAATAATAAAATTAACACAAGGTAGCTGTAGTAAAACTGAAAAACAAGTTAAAACAAGGGAGATGCAGTGGGAACAGGTATTGTTTTGAAGACTTGTTTGCAGAACTGATGCATTTTCCTGCACTACTAGTTGAAGTAAAATGTAAATATTCCTTATTTTTATTTTACACACATGATGAATCAAATAAGAAAAATTAAGTTTTATTTCTGGATGAAGTATATGCACATATGAGTATATAGTCTCAGTATTAAGAAAAAAACAAAAGTCATATTGTACTCTTAGGAAGACGGCAGTAAAGCTTTAATCCTTGAGAAAGATATGACTACCTGTTTTCTTTCTCCTTATGCAACACTATATCTAATTAGACAAATAGTTATTCTACTGTTGTGTGTTAGGAAATAAAACCGTCCCCCCCCCCATTCCCCACCGGGCACGGGCGCGCGGGGACCGTGTTGGGAACGGAGCCGCTGGGGGGCTGCGCCAGCGCTGGGGCTGTCCCACGATCCCGGGGCTGGACCAGCGCCAGGGCTGTCCCCCACGCGTGGGACCGCGTCAGGAACGGAGCTGCCGGCGGGGCTGCGCCAGCGCCGGGGATGTCCCGTGCTCGCGAGGCTGTGCCGGGAGCAGCACCTGGCAGTGCCCTCCGTGGTGCTGGACCCAGAAGCGGCAGCGCGACTCGCTTGGCGCGGCTGGCAAGAGCGGCTCGGGCGGCAGCGCCAGCGCGGGTTTCGGTGCTGGCAGCGGCAGCCGGGGGGGCGTGTGACGCTGGCGGCGGTTGCGGAGCGGCGGTGGCCGCGGAGCGGCAGCACCCGCCCCGCAGCACCGCGCACAAGGGGCCCCATGGCCCCCNTTTTCTTTTGTGGTTTTCCTTTCCCCCGGGGAGGCACGTGGTCTGGTGGTTATCTGCAGCTATTCCCCAGGGTCCGAAGACCACATCTCTTCCTCCATCAGCACTAAATCCCTCCTTGGGCTAACGAGAAGGGGAGGGAGGGGGTTGCGCGTGGTTTTCTAATTTTCTTGAGCTTTTCCTTCAGTTGAAGCCGGGCAGAAGCTCGTGCTGCTAAAGGGGGTCCACAGACCGGCCACGTGCTTCTTCTAACTACCCCAGAGTCTCTCGGGGGCCCAGAGAGAGACAAGCACTATCTCCAGAGCGTCCTCATCCCAAAAACGGGCCCTGGGAAACTTGTTTGTCTGTTTGCACTTTATTTGTCGGGTTTTTGCGTGTATGCGAAATAAACTGTGATATTTGTGTGTTTTCTTCATTTTGGGGTGTGTTTGTGACTTCTCTCGGAATCTCTTGTCCAAAATAGCTAAATTTGTGGTAAAACCACGACATCTACCAATCAGCCAAACCCCAAATAGATTCCTGATCCATCCATAGTATCCTTCTTTATACAATTCAGACAAGTTCAAAGATCCCACCTTGGGTATATTTCTAATCTTTCGTGCATAATGGAGACACACTCACTTTTAACTATTAATCCCCTGCTTTAATTTTACTTTTTTTTAACGATAGAAATTTAGGTCTAGCAGTAGATATTTATTCATAAAATTAAAGGAATACAAACTCCCCCCTCTCATTATTAAATATCTTATTTCATATTCAAGGGGAAAATATCTATAGAACTTCTTCAACATAATTTTTCTTCAAGTTTTTTCAACATTAGAAGTTCAATAAATAAAAGAGACATTTGAGATTAACATTTGTACCTAAGTGACCCATGGCAACTGCCCATTTGTCATAGAAACCCCAATGTAATTCAAATTATCTTAGCCTGCCTCTCACTGAAGGAACCACGAACTAGCATTTGAGGAAAATGGGACTGCACAGTCAAGAAAACAGACAAAAATTAAAACCAAAGGCAAAGAATACCATTTTAAAGGAACAACAGCCTTTTTACTTTTTATTATTTTACTTTCAAGAATTAGTAAAAAAACCCCTAAAATACTATCCTGTGCCTCAAATGAAACAACTGAGGAATTATTCCTAACAAAAAAAAAAGGTAAGAAATAAGCTGAGAAGAAGCTTGTCTCTCAATATGATTTAATCATTATTACATTCAAAAATGTAAGTTTAATTGTATATTTAATATAAGGCAGCAGGGCCAGATTTCTAGAGGCAAAGATACATCACTGGAACAATTTTACCTTGCTTTCTATCGATCTTCAAATATTCTAGATACTTACCTCAGCCTATTCTATCCAGTTAAGCCTCACACTCTGAGGAAACACTTATATTCTCTTCCAGTGTCCAGTCACCTGTTTTACAAGGGAAAAAGACAATTTTGAATAATAGATTACTCCAGCTGCATAAGTTTTAATGATCCATGTTTGCTTTATGTTCATATACTTAGATTTTCTTTTATGACTTCAGTAAGAATTTGGCTTTATATCATTGAAATTGCAACCATGTACAGGAATATGGTAAAACTCATGAAATAGAGATAAGGGAATCATAATGATGAATTTGAATACTTTCATACTTGTAAACTCAAAAACCTCATGAACTACAAATACATAAAGATCTTATAAGAATACTCCTGTAGGGAAATGCCATGTAGTCTGAAAAGGTATTCTAACATCTATATTATTTTTAATAACTCAAGAGATTTAATGATAAAAGCTTTTACCATCCCAGTATATGAAAACCATGTAACATAGTGCAAAGAAGTAGAAAATACATAAACCACATAAACTTATAAATGATGAGCTTTATATTTTTAGAGAGAATGCATAACTTTTTGAGAGCAGCTTTAAGAGCTGCTGTTTTCAGTAACTATATTTGTAACTGATCCTCTTTCACTATTATTACAGAAAGACAGCATGAAGCTTCTGTGGTGACAATGAAAAGAGGTTCATAAAACACGGACTTTAAGACTTAACTCTAGTAAGATTATGGAGAGATATTTTGTGAGAGGATAAATAATGCTATTTCAGTGATATATTTTGGAGAATATCTGTATTTTGATAGATAGGAATAGCAAAAAAATTGATAGAACAATGAATGGTGAGAATTTTAATCATACTTGAAGTTGGATTTTATTTGCCCATTGCAATAAAGCTTTCCAAATATCATTATAGAAACCAGAATTGTGCTCTTATATCTCTTCCACTCAAATAGTATTCATTAATAGTATTCATTAACAGTGCTGACTGTATGTCCTGGTTTTGACCCTAGGGGGTGAAACAGTGATGAAAAAACCCAATAGAAAACCAAAGAAAAAAGACACACACACAAAACCCACAAATTTTATTCTACACACAGACAAAAACTGACAACAGAAACGCAAAGACAGACAAATTAAGCTCTTCCAAGGCCAGTGGCTGGGGTGATGAAGGAAGCTAGGATGGTGTTGGGCCGTCACCGGGGTTTCCTGAGAAACACCGGAAAATTAAAGGACCCAGGGAGATTCCCCCCCTCCACCAGGGAAGGAAAAAATACCACAGCTTATAGAAGGTTGTGGTCTTCAGCCCTTGCTGCTGCCACTGAAACACCACGCCACCCGTGCCGCTGAGAAAACACCACACTGATCTGAGCAAGGATGTTATCCCAACGGCCGCTGAATCCCAAAAGAGAATATGGCCTCCGGGATTGCTGTTTTATAGGGAACCAATCCCACACGATCTCGGAGTCCCTCCTGGGCATAGGTCGCCTCTGGATTGGGTAACCGGAGCCTGGGAACCACCCCCTACAAGATCTCACCATGAGGCAAAATGGCAGCGCTCCGCCACGTGGCCAGGGGCCCAAAGAGGGAAATGGGGGCCATCTGCGGGCACTACAGGGTGCTCTGGGGGCCCCGATACCAGCACCGGGCTGCTCTCAGCCTGTGCTGGCAGTAGCCACTTGCAGTGGGGCCGTTCCCATGCCACGAAGGGCCACCAACACTCACTGCCTGGCGCCGCGCCTCATGCACTGCAGCAAAACCTACTGTGGATGTGCGCGGTGCCGAGAACAACCAAGCTGAGCCTGCTGGCATACGGCGGTGATCCCCCGCCGTGGCCAGATGCTGAGGCGATGCTGCGATAGTGGCAGCCATGCTGCCGTGCCTCCGCCACTGCCGCACTGCCGGCCACAAACTGAGCAGGCCCCCGCCCCACCACTGTGGGGCCATGCCCATGGGGTGAGCCGTGCAGGAGGCGGTGGCCATCCCCGCCAGTCCATGGGGGGGCCACACCTGCATCAGCACAGACCGGCACCGGGCCGCTGCTGCCACTGCCCACCGCAGCTGTTGGTGACCCCCCAGCGCGAGGTGGCTCCACAGCCAAGCATTGGCGGCAGTGGGCCGGGGCTGGTCCTGTCCCGTGCGGCGGCACTCACCACCACTGCCAACCAAGGACAGGCTGCGGCCATGGTGCTGCACCACCCTCTGTGGCAGTGGGGCCACACCCGCTGGGCGGACTGACTAGGGGAAGAGGCAGCAGTTGCCCCCCGCCAGCCCATCTCCCCTTCCCCCTTCCCAGAAAACCCCTGGAAACACTCAAAAAAAACCCCCAAAAGTCCCCTCCCCTTCCCTCAGGAGAGAGGAAAAACAAGAGGGAAAAGGGAAAACGGTTTTAGCCTCAGGAACTTTGTTTCACCCTATAACGCTGTATCACCCTTTTTCTCACGTAATCAACAAATTTTCAGACTACAAAAATGTAAAGACCTTCTGTCATGCAATTGTATTGCAAAAGGTAAGGTGATGTTATAGGTGTTGCATATTTAATGTATTTTAGGAATAAAAAGAATATTTTAAAAAATTGTAAATAATCAGAAGTCTCTGCCTTTTTTAAAAAAAATACATAATTTTTTTCATCTGTCAGTTTGATAGAAAGTACTTAAACAATTATGAAATTTATTTTAACAAATCATAGGCAAACCTCTGTCATGTACAGCATTTTCTGACCTTAATGTTAGAGGCAACTTAGTGCTCTCAAGTGAAACATCTGTAACAGCTGGGATTATTAAGTGACCACTAAGAAAAAATACATCATTAATTCCACATACAGTGCTTTTACTGACTTATTTTTGGTTAAAGACATTTTATGCATTAAAAAACTATTAAATTTTAAAATGTCAGTGTTGTTCTATTTTCACAAGATACTTCAAAATAGTAATAATTATAATTACTGCATTTTCCTTAATTGTACAGTAACATCTCCCATGAATCAGAACATAGTTTTCTTAAAACTGGACTAGCCAGTGCTTCTGTTACTGTGTGTTTACCTTCTGTTTGTCCTACTAATTTGTCCTTTTACCAACTTTTAAATAGCTAGTCACATACTCTGTGGCTGATGTTGAAGATATTTAAACATTTTTCTAGACTAGATAAAAATATTCCGGTGGGTCTTTTTGTTGTTTTACGTTAGGTTTTTGCTTAATTTTAACATCAAGTTATCTTATAATCAAAGAAATTTTAAGCAGCAAATATCTCTTTTTATTTAATTCCCCCATCTCCACCCTGCTTTATTTAGAAAGCTGCCTGCAATATCTACCCCTTAAAGAAACTGCAGTTGATTGGACAGTCACACACCATAAAACTTAATGAAGGAATAATTATATTCCTAATAGTTCTATTTATTGTTCCTATGGTTAGGTTTTCCACAGTACATACACTCACTTCTCTATACAAACTTAAAAAAAACAAACAAAACTGGGCTACTCATTGCACACTATTGACTTCTAAATTCAATTCAACTGGTTGTTGAAGCTAAAATCATAATTTTGCAGTTTTAATTCCAAATGGATAACATCAGGATTTTTTCTTATATTGCTAGAGGTATTAATTTCTGTCTGATCTTGTAGCACTGTAGCTTCAGGAGTCATCTACAATTAAGGTACAACTCTAAAAACATAGTGTAATCCCTCCCTTCATATTTTATCTCTCTTGAGTTATGTTTTGTGTGGAGTGCTTAGTATAGATAGAGTACTCCTGATTATGCTATCAGAATTATTAATAGGAAACAAAGTACCACTGCATTAAGCAACAATCCATACTAGTAACTAATATATCATTGTCAATATTGAACACTCATTATCACTGTCAGAAGAATTATGAGACATATATATGGTATAAAATTTTTTAAGACATCTATATGGTTTAGGTTTATTTTTAAACAATTATCTTTCCAATCTTCACAGTCTATATTTTCAGAATAATTCTTTGAATCTGAAGTAGCCTGTATAATTGTTCAGATGTAAAGATTTTAATTATTTCTTGAGGTGTATAGATGTCAGTCATTTAATGTACTGAGATCCCACATTTCTGAGATTACAATTGCTTGTTGTAATCTCAGTTTTTCAAAATTTCGCATATTCTTTGCCATTTGCAAAACAGATTCTAAATTAAGGAATGCTTTGTCCTGTTTTGGTGTCTCCCCTTAAAAATCAGATTCAAAGTGGAACTGCCTTCTTACCTTTAAATAAGAGGGTAGTCTCATCCTCAAAAGTACTTTGAAAAGAAGATTAATTTGCAGATTGCAACCACTTGTTTATACTATATGATCCATTTCCTAAAGTCTTCTTTTAATTGCTAGATTGCGGTGTTATTGAGTAATAAAAGAAACACAGTTCTTAAAAAAAATGGCATAGATCAGAATTGGTATAGAGGCAATCTCCAGAAAGACAGTCACTTTTCTACAGGTACACTTGCACAATTCCTGTAGACAAATGATCAGAAGCCTTATCATGATTCACATATTCACAGAAGCATCAAGGTTGAAAGAGACCTTCAAGGTCATTTAGCCCATAATTTCCTCATCCTCTAAGCTGGTCACTTTGTCATAGAAGGNATGGTTAGGTTTTCCACAGTACATACACTCACTTCTCTATACAAACTTAAAAAAAACAAACAAAACTGGGCTACTCATTGCACACTATTGACTTCTAAATTCAATTCAACTGGTTGTTGAAGCTAAAATCATAATTTTGCAGTTTTAATTCCAAATGGATAACATCAGGATTTTTTCTTATATTGCTAGAGGTATTAATTTCTGTCTGATCTTGTAGCACTGTAGCTTCAGGAGTCATCTACAATTAAGGTACAACTCTAAAAACATAGTGTAATCCCTCCCTTCATATTTTATCTCTCTTGAGTTATGTTTTGTGTGGAGTGCTTAGTATAGATAGAGTACTCCTGATTATGCTATCAGAATTATTAATAGGAAACAAAGTACCACTGCATTAAGCAACAATCCATACTAGTAACTAATATATCATTGTCAATATTGAACACTCATTATCACTGTCAGAAGAATTATGAGACATATATATGGTATAAAATTTTTTAAGACATCTATATGGTTTAGGTTTATTTTTAAACAATTATCTTTCCAATCTTCACAGTCTATATTTTCAGAATAATTCTTTGAATCTGAAGTAGCCTGTATAATTGTTCAGATGTAAAGATTTTAATTATTTCTTGAGGTGTATAGATGTCAGTCATTTAATGTACTGAGATCCCACATTTCTGAGATTACAATTGCTTGTTGTAATCTCAGTTTTTCAAAATTTCGCATATTCTTTGCCATTTGCAAAACAGATTCTAAATTAAGGAATGCTTTGTCCTGTTTTGGTGTCTCCCCTTAAAAATCAGATTCAAAGTGGAACTGCCTTCTTACCTTTAAATAAGAGGGTAGTCTCATCCTCAAAAGTACTTTGAAAAGAAGATTAATTTGCAGATTGCAACCACTTGTTTATACTATATGATCCATTTCCTAAAGTCTTCTTTTAATTGCTAGATTGCGGTGTTATTGAGTAATAAAAGAAACACAGTTCTTAAAAAAAATGGCATAGATCAGAATTGGTATAGAGGCAATCTCCAGAAAGACAGTCACTTTTCTACAGGTACACTTGCACAATTCCTGTAGACAAATGATCAGAAGCCTTATCATGATTCACATATTCACAGAAGCATCAAGGTTGAAAGAGACCTTCAAGGTCATTTAGCCCATAATTTCCTCATCCTCTAAGCTGGTCACTTTGTCATAGAAGGAGATCAGGTTGATCAAGCAGGACTTGCTTTTCATGAACCCAAGTTTGTTTGGTTTAATCTTTGGTTGTCCTACACATGCTATGTGATGGGTCTCAGGACAAACCTTGACTTTCCCTAGTAATGAGATCAACCTGTCAGGCCTGTAGCTCCCCAATTATGTTTCTGACCTTTGTAGATAGTTGTTACATCTGCTAATTTCCAGACAACAGAATTCTCCAGCTAACCAGGATTGCTAGTAAATGATTGAATGTAGCTTGGCTAGCTCTTCTGCCAGCTCCCTCACTACTCTCGTGTGCAGCTGATCTGAAGCAGTAGACTCGCAAGTCTCTGTTTGGCATAGCAAGTTGCTCACCATTTCCTCCTGGATTATGGGGGCTTCACTCAGCCCTCCATCACTAAATTTCAGCTCTGGAAGCTGGATATCCTGAGGACAACTGATTTTGGTATTAAAGACTCAGGCAAAGAAGGCATTAAGTACCTCTGCCTTTTCCTATTCCCTGACACTATGCTACCTTTTGCATCCAGCAAAGGATGGAGACACTTTCTGACTCTCCTTTTGCTGCCAATGTATTTATAGAAATTTATTTGGTTATCTTTAAAAGCAGTGGCTAAATTAAGTTGCAGTTTGACTTTTGTCCTTCTAATTTATTCCCTACATACCCCCACAACATCCTTGTAGTCCCCCCAAGTTACCTGTCCTTTCTTTCAGAGATGATACAATCTCTTTTTTCCCTGGGTTCTAGCCTAAGTTCTCTGTTTAACCAGGACAGTCTACCTCATCACTGGCTTGCCTTATGGCACATGGGGACAGCCTGTTCCTGCATCTTTAAGATTTTTCTTTAAATATGTCTAGCCTTCCTGGAGTCCTTTGCTCTTCAGGACTAAATTCCACAGGACTCTCAATCAATCTACTAAACAGATCAGTGTTCCTGCTGGAATTCCAAGATGGTAGCTCTGCTAATGCTCCTCCTAACTTCTCCCAGAATCAAAAACTTTATCATTTCATGGTCGCTGAGCCCAAGACAGCCTCCAACCACCACATCACAAACTAGACCTTCTTTGTTCACAAATAGATCAAACAGGACATTGCCCCTGGTAGGCTAGCTTATCAGCTGTGTCAAGAAGTTATCTTCCACACACTCCCAGGACATTCTAAACTGCTTCTTCTCTGTTCTGTTGTATTTCCAGCAAATCTGTCAAGTTGAAGTTCCCCACGAGTACAAGGCTGGTGATTGTGAGACTTCTGCCAGCCTTCTGTTGAATACATCATCTGCCTGTTCTTCCTGGTTATGTGGTCTGTAACAGACAGGACATCCGCCCTGTTGACCTCCCCCTTGATCTTTACCCACAATCATTCAACCTTGTCATCACCTTCTTTGATTTCAATCTGATCAAAACACTCCCTAACACACTACCCCACCACCATTGCCTGTCTCTTCTAAAGTGCTTAATGCAGTACTCCATCTGTGAGAGTCATTCCACCATGTTTTTGTGCTAGCAATCACCATGTCATAGTTTCTTGCTGCACAATGGTTTCTAGTTCATCCTGTTTACTGCCCATGAAGTCTGCATTGCTGTTGATCCACTTCAGCTGGGCTATCATTTTTCGCTCCAACACTGGCATGCTTGTCCCTAGGCTTGTCTCCACTGGGTCTGGCTGTATGCCTTTCCCCCTTTCAAATACAGTTTAAAGACCTCTTAATCACCCCACCATCTCATGGGCCAAAACCCTTTTATCCTGTCTGAGACAAGTCTATCCCATCTGTTGTTGGCTGTTGTTGTTGCCATGTAAACCATCCTGTGATCAAAAAAAAAAAGCAAATTCCCACCAGCAGCCTCTAAGCCATATATTAATCAGGCCAGTTTTCCTTTCTTTTTAGTATTTGCCCCTGGTTCTGAAGGAATTGAGGAGAACACAACATATGCATGTACTCCTTTAACCAAATCTCCCAGTGCCCTGAAGTTTGCTGAGCTTCAGTTCATTTTAAAGATGATTTATTTTGTGTGCACATTTCAGTTTACCCTCTAAGCAGTAGTAGTTAGCTAAATGCCCACTTACTATTGTTATACTGACGTTTGCTTATATGGAACTGCCAGAGTGGAAAACTGTGTATAAAGTGACTTCCTAGGAATAGGGTACACAGTTTCTGAAGAATAGGAGGTTGCACAGAGTGGCGGATGTAGATATTTGGTAGAGCACAGCTAGCTGCTGCCTGAGAAAAGAAGAAGCCTGGGAGGAGTTAACAGACCTTTCAGAGACCTTTCAATTATCACTGATGCTTTTATCTCCAAATCCTTATAAGCTTTCTTTCTTCAGTAGGGAATCAAAAATTAAGAAGAGGTCTCCACTGAGATTGTCAGATTGCCAGTCAAATTATTGTTAAACACCTTTAGTGAAAAACAGTACCAGAAACCCCCAGAATCAAGACATTCTGGCTGAGCTTTGGCTTTACAGACAAATCCTTTTCCATAACATAGTATTTATGATTGTTGATAATCACATATCTAGCTTTGAAAACAGGCTGCTTAGTCATCAATAAATTAGCCTTTAAAGTCACTTTTCATATAGTCTTTGGATGTAACTTTCTAAGTGTTCTTGTCTAAGTAGAAGAAATATTTTTGCAAGGACGAAATAATATGGAAATTAAAACATCTTGGATGATCCTCTGTATGTCACTGGGGCTGCATAATTTTTATGTATCTTTCATTCCATTTCCACTTAAATGTTAAAACATTTCTTTGTAAAAATGCTTAATTTAATTTTGACTCTATTATTTTCTATTTGGTCAGCAGTCTTCCTTTCTGGGATTTAACTTAAAAGCACCTGAAAAAATAATGAAGCCTTTTCTTGAATTGTAATATTGCTGAGCAAAGTGGTACAGTGATAAAATTACTGTTCTTTTACTTGACACAAGTAAAGTAAGGGACAAGAAGGTTTGAAAAAAAAAAAAAAGAGTAAACTCGAGTATTGCTATTTGGGAAAGGTTATTTGTTGATAACATAAAGATATGCATTAAAAGCTGTACATACTGTAAACCACAAGGCAAAAATCTTTTTAACCAGCTCCAACTTCTGGTTAAAACTGCTCACCATGAGATTTGGTATGAAACTGAAGGGAATGAAGTATCAATCTTATAAAAAAAAAAATTAAAAGATCCATAAATTTAGATGTTTCACGGCTCCAAAGGCAAATTTTGAACAGGCAGTGCTATCCTACTTACTTTATTATTAAATAAATAAATAAATATAAATGCTAGCAAACACTGGCAAATAGTGTCATTTTCATCTCTGTAGAGATTGAATAAAAGCATTTCGTTATGTTACAAACACGATTTCCTGTCAAAATCATTTTTAGTGGACCCCATTTTACTTTCAGCTTGCACTTGGTCTCACTGCTGAAGTTGCACAAGTATAGACATTGCAAATTTAAATATTGAAAGGAAGGTGTGAAAGAGGAAGGAATTTTTCATGTTCAAAGGGGAATAAAGGGTGATATATGGAAGACTAGCAATTCATTTTAGCTCTGTTCCCAAAATCATAGAATCATATAATCACAGAATATGCTGTGTTGGAATGGATCCACAAGGATCACTGACGTCCAGCACAGGACACTGAAGTAAGTCCCTGCACAGGACAGCCTAAAGAATCACACCACGTAGCAGAGAGCATTGTCCAAACACTTTTTAGCTCTGTCAGGTTTGGTGCTGTGACCACTTCCCTGGTGAGCTTGTTCCAATGCCCAACCACCCTCTAGAAGAACCTTTTACTGATATCCATCCTAAATGTCCCCTGAGGTCTTCAGGCCATTCCCTCAAGTCCTGTCACTGGTCATCACAGAGAAGCGATCAGCACCTACCTCTCTTCTTCCCCTCATGAGAAATCTTTAGACTGCAATGAGGTCTCCCCTCAGTATTTTCCACAATGAACAAATCAAGTGACCTCAGTCACTCCTCATACAGCTCTGCTTCTAGATCCTTCACCATCTTTTTTTTGCTCTGCTTTGGACAGTCTCTCATAGTTTAAAGTCTTTCACATATTACAGTGACCAAACTGCACACAGAACTCGAGGTGAGGCCGCAGTGGTGCAGAGCAGAGTGGGACAATCCCCTCCCTCAGCTGCCTGGAGATGCTTTGTCTGATGCCCCCCAGGACACAGTTGGCC
>VYZS01019670.1:0-24190 GCA_013400695.1 Neodrepanis coruscans | reverse complement strand
GGACAGGCCCTGCCCTGGGCCTGTGACATACCAGGGCTGGGACAGCCCAGCTGCTCTTGTAGAAGACACTTGTATGTGAATTCCAGTTCTTGTCCATTTTCCAGCAGAGGGTCCAACCTGTGGTCGGCTGTCACCTGTTTCCTCTATGTTTTGCTCTCCCACAAGTTATGATTTGCAGTGAAAAAAAATCTGATTTGTTAGACCCTGAAAATACAAGTATTGCTGCAAGTCAACATGAGAAATGTTCTTTTCTCTGCTCAGTGAGTGATTTTCTCTGTTGTTCATAGCTGGTGGTCATTGCATATGATGATGGGGACCCTGTGAAGTTCAATACCACGACAGTAGAAATTACTGTGCTGCAGCCCTCGGTGATTCCACGCTTCACTCAGGATGAGTACAGGTAAAGTGTTTATTTATTCACCGTAAAACTGCTATTATTTATGTTCACCTGGTCTGAGGTAGGTGGGCTACAAAAACACCCTTTTGTGGTGCAGTTTTACTATCTCAACAGGTTGTCTCCAAGTGTAAAGATCTAGGCTGTAGGTGACAAGACAGTGAGAAAAGGTTTGCTTGAAATGATACTCTCAGAAGCTGCTGGAAATGTCAGTCATTGGGATAAACAACTGATTTTGTGCCTTGGAATTGTGGTTGGGATCACCAGGGCTCTTGGTTACTTGTCGTCCAACCTGTTGGAATGTTTTGATCCTCCGCACCATTTCTGTGAGGCATGAAAGAACTCAGACCTGACCTCTTCCATGTGAGAGGATCAGAGAATAGTTATTATTACTACAGAGGCATGATTTGATAAACGTACCCTCTGACAATTTAGTATCACCCACCTCATTGTCTTATAATTGAGCAAAAGTAGATCACAGGCTGATTAATTTGTTAAATTTTGTTAGAGAGAACGTGTTCATAAATTTGAACATAATCTATGTAATAATAGAAAGTGGTAAATTTGACATCTGTGTAATAATAGAAAGTTATAGCGTCAATGCAACCAGCCCCAAGATGTTAAGAAGAAGCAATATGTGCTCTTGATGCCAATGTTGTGACACAATCAGGATCAGAATATATTTAATTATAATCCTTTGCTGAAGGATTTTTCTCAAGGAAGATTATTTCTGCTGCTCCCTGTAGTTCACTAGGTATCTTCAAAGGTAAGAACTGTAATTTAAGGAATGCAACAAATTAAATGTGGCCATTTGTGACAGTAATTTCAGATAGATCAGGACATGCAGGTTGCTGGTGGAAGAAACTTGATGTTGGAGCAAGTCCAGAGGAGGGCCCAGAAGTTGCTGAGGGGACTGGAACACCTTCCCTTGTGGAGACAGGCTGAGAGAGCTGGGAATGTTCAGCCTGGAGAGGAGAAGGTTGTGTGGAGACCTCACAGCACCTTCCAGGATCTGAAGGGTCTACAGAGAAGCTGGAGGGGGACTGTGCATCAGGAACTGGAATGACAAGACAAGGGGGAATGTTTTCAAACTGACAGAGGGGAAATTCAGCTTGGATACTGGGAAGAAATTTTTCCCTGTGAGTGGGGTGAGGCCCTGACACAGGTTGCCCAGAGAAGCTGTGGCTGCCCCATCCCTTGAAGTGTCCAAGGCCAGGCTGGACTGGGTTTGGAGCAACCTGGGATAATGAAAGGTGTCCCTGCCCATGGCAAGGGGTGGAATGAGATGATATTTAGGGTCCCTTCTAACTCAAACCATTCTATGATTCCTGAGCCCACCTCAAGCTCCAGTTTTATCCCAGAGGATGGAAATGTTACTTCACTACAGTGAAGAACCCTGGCAATAAAAAGTGACTCATATCCCCTAATACTCCTCTGAATAACCCATGTTGTCTCTTCCTCCTTGTGAACTCATCAGGATTAGCTGAATAGCCTTGTTTCTCATTCCAAAGGAACAGAACAGCTCCATTCTTGGGAAATTCTTTAATGAACAAGTCATTTAAAAAAAGCTCTTCAAGTCTTTTGGGGGCAGCGAAGGCAGTGACTTGTTTTCTTCAGTGTCAGAAATGAAATGAAAACAACCTCAAACTTTCTGATTCAGCTCTGAGACTCTTGAACATTCTGGAGAAGGACTATTGTTGATTCCTAAGGTTTTCAGGAATTGTCACAGTCTGCAAGCTGTGCTTTGTGTTTAGGTTCTTGACAGTGATTCAAGCTGGAACTGGTAGGTTTCATAGAGCCTTCCTTTTCAGTTGACATGAGATACCTTTAGGGTAAATGGCAGCACAGAGTAATCGTTCTCCTTGGAAAATGATAAACTGTTGAATGTGGATGCTTAAATTCCTGAAGGATTGAGAATTAGTGGCTTTGGAATAGATTAGTATTGATCTTTGCTTCTATAATTGTCTTAATCTGGATTATTCCAGCATTGTTTTCAAGCTGTTTTACAAACTTCCTTTCTGTGTGTTTAGGAAAAGGTCACAGTTGAGCAGTTTTACAGAGTAAAGCTGCAGCATGTATTACAAAATCCAAAATAAATCCACAATACCAGAGAGATGGACCAGATGGCCTGATCAGAAAGGGAAATAAAAGTGCCGCTGTGTCTTGAGCTGTGTGCTGGCAGCTCTGAGCTCTGCCAGAAGTCCACCAGCACACTGGAGGCTCTGCTTGGAGCCCCCTTCATAATAAGGGAGGTTTTGATTGATTATTATCCATGTCTTAAAGTGACTTCCACAGGAGGCAGCAGTCAAGCAGGTGGAATCAGAGTTTGGCATTTATTCTCTGCATTATTCCATAACTTGGGGTAAATTAGTTAGTCGTTTTTCTCCCCCCTTCTTTGCTTGGAATGTAAATTATACTGGAGACTTCTAAAAGCTGATGTGTTCTACATATCCAACAGCAAAAGGCAGCTGAGGGCTCTGAGAGCCATAAAATGGCTCCATATGAAGTGGAGCAGTTGCTTTATGACAAGTGAGTGATAAAATATAGTTCCTTCCTAAAACTGTGATGGATGAGCTCAAAATACATCAGAGAGGGATTGGCTCTTCCAGTGGGGACTGGGAGGTAAAGGCCAAGCAGGCTTTGGGACTCACATCCTCTCAGAAGCAGAGGAGTATCAGGGGGTACTTCCTGTCTCACTAAAACTGCCTGGAAGGAGGTTGGAACTGGGAGGGTGTTGGGGGGAGTCAGACTGGGAACAAGGGACAGGATGAGAGGAAACAGCCTCAAGCTGTGCCAGGGGAGGTTCAGGCAGGATATTGAGAAAATTCCTTCCTGGAAAGGGTGGTCAGGCATTGGAAGGGGCTGCCCAGGAAGGTGATGGAGTCCCCATCCCTGGAAGTGTTCCATGCCTAATGCTCCTAGAGAGCTGTTTTATGGGAATACGTGGATACACTGCAGCTCCCACAGATCTTCAGTGCACCCTTAGCCGTGAGCCTCACTGCCCTCACCATGCTCCAGCTGGTGCTGCAGGTTATCCCAGTGCTTCCCTCTGGAGCAGAGGAATTTAACTGCATTAGCACAGTGGATCCTTGTCTGTCCTTGTCATGGATATCGAAGATGACTTGAAGAGAGCTGACAGCAGCAATGCCTGATAAATAAAGTGTTTTCCAAGCCAAGTTCCACAAAAATGCAAAGTGTGAAGAAAGGAGGCAAAAATCCAGAGGAATCAAAGTGCTGTAACATGTGGACATTGGAGATGGCTGGTCCACCGTGAGCCCACTGGACCTTTAAGCTGACAGGGAAGGACTTTGCTGATGCTGCTCCTCTCACCGTGTCTCCCAGGGGATGACTAGAGATCAGTCGGATTTTGCGGAGGTTTCCAGGGTCATCATGCCATGACCAATATGATCAAGTGAAACCATTTATTAAGTGTGTTAGACTCATTTTATACAGTTTTTAGCTCTTCACATGCTTCTTACTCTATTATCATTGGCACACGCTTCTTACTCTATTATAATTGGTTAGCTAAGCTTATGCATACACAGTCTATATGTTTTAATTGATCACACACTCTTCATCACACAGCTGGCCCGCTCCACCTGCACCCCCCAGACCTGCTCTCCTCTTCTGTTTAACATGTCTCCTGCTTGCACCAAGGTCAAATTGTCCTTGCATACTTTGCTGCATACTTTCTCACCAGAAAGCTGGGTTGTGCAGGTGTCCGTTATTTACTAAAAGTTCCACAACAGGATTTCACTGTTTTTCCAAAACACTGGTGGCAGAGGGAACCAGCACCCAAAATGATGCCTGGGGTGGTTGTCAGCAGTGGACAGGGACAATTACTCTCTCTCCAGCTGATTGGATAGCCTGGAGAGCAAGGGCACAGCAGGGGAAGGAGGGCAGGGATGGTGGAACAAGGCATGTGAGACTTTGAGTGTCACTGCCCCAAACAAGCTGTAACAACTCAAACAGTTTATTAAGGTTCTTATTAAGGTTTTTAATGCTGAACTGATCTCATTCCTTTTTGTGCTGGGGAAACAACCACATGTCTGGCAAGAGAATCTTAAAATCCCAGAATGATTTGGGTTGGAAGGGACCTCAAAGCCTTCAAGGCCATCTTGTTCCACTCATTCCCCTGCCAGGGGCAGGGACACCTTCCACTATCCCAGATTGGTGCAAGCTCCATCCACTCTGGCCTTGAACACTTTCAGGAATGGGACAGCCACAATCTCTCTGGGTAATGCAATAAAAAGGTTCATAACACCATAAACCAAATAAATCCCTTGCTTTGGAAAATCAAATCCTGGCTTTTGAGTGCCTCTTTCTCAAGCTGTTACTTCTCTTATTCCAGTGGCTCCACCCAGATCACCTTTTGAGCAAACTCCAGAGCAAGGAATTGATCCAGAAGTTTCCATTTCTTCCTGACATCAGCACTTTCATTGCTTAATTAACAGATATTAATTAGTAGCTCTACAAACTAGTGAACACCAGATGTGAAGCAAACCCGAGATGAATATAGATTTATTTTTTTTTTTAGCAAGCCTATCCTCTTTATAAGCACGTTCTTGTTTTATAAAGGAAAAGTTCAAAGGGATTTGGGATCTTTTTTGGTGTTTTGTTGATTAATAAATTCCACATCCTCTGAAACTGGAAGGTCATTGCTAATAGTAATGTACTGCTGGAGCAGGGAATGAAATGTTAACAGGGAGCAGCCTCATTCCTTCTTAATTATTGCCTGTGGGCACATTAAACAGGTGTTCAGCCATTTCAGGGCAGGAAAAAAGGAAAATACTGGAAACTCACAGCTTCTGTTAGTGTCCCCCGCCTGTTGGAAAAGATGTGTCCACTTGTAGAGTAATCTGAATTTTTATGGGGAAATACATGAGGCTGGGAATTCGAGGCTGTTCCTTGCTGTAAATATGGTGTGGAATTTTATTTCTCTACCAGTAACAAAACTCTGCTGTGAAAATGAGATTTTGGGATATGTGGAGATCTCTCTCCCTCTGTGGAAGGGACACTCTATAATGTTTTCCAGCTAATTAAATGTTGTAGGCAAACACGATCCAAGCAAATACTTATGTATCCTAGGATTTCACAAAGTTATGGAGCTATATCAGGAATCAATTGAAAGTGTTACTCCAAGAGACTTGTCCCAGTTTATTGCTGTTCAGTCACACAGTTACTCTCACTGAGAAATAGGGAATGGGGAACCATGCACAGTAAGGGAATGGGTAGAATTCCATGGCTGAAATCTTTAATTTTGGTGCCTCCCTCAGAAATATGAGTTTGGCACAGAACAGCATCCCCAGTGCTCTAAAGTGGAGTTCAGGAGTGGGACACAATGATTCTTCTGGATCTCTTCCCTTCTAAAGATTGAGGCCTTGTGGAATCCCAGGATCATGGAATGGTTTGGGTTGGATAGGACCTCAAAACTCATCTAATTCCACCCCCTGCCATGGGCAGGGACACCTTCCACTATCTCAGGTTATTCCAAGCCCTGTCCAACCTGGCCTGAAACACTTCCAGGATATAAATTTCTGCCTTACATGGTTTTCCATTGAGCTGCTCCTGAGCTGTATTTATTTAAAACTCTGTTTTGATAAGTTTTCTTTTCTCCCTCCTAGTAGAGCTTCCTGGGATTTTAAGTAGTGCCGTGTTAGGAATAATTTCCCACTTTTTGTCACAGGGGATTCATTTTGTCCCTCAAAAATATTTTGCTTAATGTTGGCAGATTTAGATCATCAATTTGAGCAAGGAGAACATGGAGCTGTTGGAATGAGCTCATCCTTTCTATCATCTTCTCCTTTGGACAAGTCTTTGTCACTGCTATCTTTCACTCGGGAGAAGTCTTTGTCCATCTGGTCTTCCCTGTGAGACAGCTCTTCCTTGCCCAGGACAGCTGGCACAAGCATGCTACGTGCCTGATGCTGTTCTGCTGTCGGCTACTGGCTGGGCCTCTGGCTCCCAGCGTAGCTCTTGCAGGAGGCATCTCGCACAGGGATATGCTCCTAAACTTCACAGTGGCATCGTGGCCTGTGGAGTAGCCTGCCAGGCTCCTTGTCTTCAGCTCCTTTGAAGGCTCTGTCTTGAGCACATCAGTCATATCTTTCCTAGTCTTTTCTTGTACTGGCAGAGATGTGCTGGGGTGGATTTGTTTCATACGGACCCTGGGCAGTGCTGGGTCCTGCTCTGACAATTGTCTTGGGTGATGTATCCCTGCTTCCTTGCCCAGGACAGCTGGCACAGGCGTGTTGTTTGTCCAGTCTCTTTGTGCTGTCAGCTGCTGGCTGATCCTCTGGATCCTAAAATTCTCTTGCAGGAGATGTCTTGTTCAGGGACATGGCTGCTGTGCTTCCCAGCTCCATCCTGGGCTTCAGGATAGTGCAGTGCAGCCCTCAAGCTCTGAACACTTCTGGCTGTGCCCTGCAGCCTGCAGGTGCCCGAGCAAGAGGGACAAGGGGGAGGTGGCTGCTGCTGGCTGAGGTGGTGGTCATTGCCCTAAGCCTCACAGCAGAGGCTGGTGGCTGCCTAGGGCCCTCAAGTAGGAAAAAGGAGGCATAGTGTGCGATTGGCTGCCTTGGCACAGCACCAAGGTTGGTCCTGGCATCCAGGGAGCTCCGTGAAGCCTCGTTCTGCTCCTGGCCTTTTCCTCCTCCCCCATCTCCTTCCAGGCACCTTCTGTTTGTCTGCTCCACGTGGGGCTGAGAGGTGTCATTCACCTTCTCCTCTGTGTGCCCATGCCTCTGTCATCCTGTTCTGCAGAGTGTGCAGGGTGTTGCTTCCTCCTGGCCCTGCAGTGTCACAATGGCCACTGTTCAGGTGCAGCCCCACATCACGAAGGACCCTTGGAACGAGCCTCTGTCACCAAGGGCCACACCAGGCACCCCTGTAACAGTGGAAACATCTGGAATTGTCTAATAATGCTATCAAAAATTTGTTAGCGAGTCAGAGACTAAAACTTAGGTTGCAGGACATAACACACAGTCTAAGTGTAGCCCCTCAAATCATTTCCCATAATCAGACTGGTGTCCACATCTTATGGGTGGTCTTCTCACCTGTGAAGGTGAAGGTGGAGAGGAGATAGGAGGATTTTAATCTGAGCTTAAAAATGCAAAATTGGAGTAAGACCTTTGGAGTTCTTGACTGGGTTAGAGAAGTCCTCTTTCAGGGACTGCAGACATTTCTCTTTGATACCGCTTGATCTTTTACCTGCTGAAGGCATTCTACCAAACTCTTCAGGAATGTTTCCTGACAACCCATATATATAATAGCACTTCTTATGGATCCAGTCTTCACAGCTTGCAGTGCAAGAATGATGGATGATGTGTGGAAGGACTCAAGTGAAGACCCAATTAACTATCTAACCCTGCTGTCTCACAACCCTTTCTGCTGTTCCAGGGATGGCTCTAAAGCCTCTGAAAACTCTCCTCTGATGATCTTGCACAAGGCTCCCTTTTTCCTCTATAACATAGAATCTTCAGGCTCATTGTGTTCCCAGAGGTTCTTGTCTCCTTGAAACCAGTACACAGGGCCTTTGGTCTGGCTGGGAGTGGCTGAAGATGTCTGGAGGGGCTCAGGTGAGTCTGGAGAAGGGATGGATATTTCCAGCATACGAAACACGCTTTCCATAATACAGCATCACTGAGTGAAGGCTGAGAAGTGGTATCACTTTGTGTAAACCCCATCTGCAATTCTGTCCCTCCTTTTTTATTTGTCTTGCAACCAGGCATCTTCACTCTCAATATGTTTCAGAAATTAACTGCTGTGATTAATTGGTTGAAAAATCAGTGTAATCCATCATAAGTCAGAAAATCTCCTGTTGGGAATCCTAGTGTTATTTACAGCACAGTTGATGCTGAATTAGGGAGTGATGGTGCAGCCAGATGTCCAGTTGGGCCTGGCTCTTTCTTCTTCCCACAGCTACCCTGTGAAATAGCTGAATTTCGGCCTGTGCAGATTGAATCTCCACACTTTGCAGCTGAATCGGGACAGTTGGGATCCAGACAGAGAAGGCAGTATGTCCATGTGCCTGGCTCAGTGTGCAGGCATGTGTGACACTGAGTCAGCAAGGCCATTGTGACTGCAACTTCCTTACCCCTTACGTAAGCCATGGTGAGGCACAACATTTCTGAGATCATATAAGGCTGGAAAAGACCTCTTAAGATCAATGAGTTCAGCAAATCAACCTAATTATCTGAGCCTAAGTGCTGCCGTGTAAGCCCAGATGGGGGTGTTAAGCATCCTATGTGGCACAGTTGTGGCAGGTGAGCAATGCCTGGTGCCAACACAGGCTGGGGGCTGAACAGAGGGAGAGCAGCCCTGGCGAGAAGGACTTGGGTGTGCTGGTGGATGAGAGGCTGGACATGAGCTGGCAAAGTGTGCTGGAAGCCCAGAAAGCTATTTGTGTGCTGGGCCAATCGCCCAGCCTGGGCAGCAGGGGAGGGAGTGATTCTGCCCCTCTGCCTCACTCAGGTGAAACCCCACCTGCAGAGCTGCCTCCAGCTCTGGGGAGCCCAGAGCAAAGAGGACGTGGAGCTGTTGAAGTGATTCCAGAGGAGGCTGCCCTGGGCAGCGCTGGGTCCTGCTCTGACAATTCTCTCAGGTGATGTGTCCCTGCTTCCTTGCTCGGGACAGCTGGCACAGGCGTGTTGTGTGTCCGGTCTCTTTGGGCTGTCGGCTGCTGGCTGGGCCTCTGGCTCCCAGTGTAGCTCTTGTGGGAGGCATCCTGCCCAGGGACATGGCTGCTGTGCTTTCCAGCTCCATCCTGGGCTTCAGGGTGGTGCGGTGCAGCCCTCTGAACACTTCTGGCTGTGCCCTGCAGACCACTGAGGATGAGGGGCAGAGCTCTCATCATGTTGCAATGAATGAGACTTATGAGTAAGTCACTCTGGGATGTGGGTATGGAATAGGAATAATCCATAATAATAACAAAAGTAAACCCTTCTGGCTTCCAGCACTGTATTATGAAGGCAGTCTTGGATTTTATCCCATTCAGGGATGTACTTGCTGGGAATTTTTTCCCTTTTTTTTTTTTTTTTTTTTTCCTGTACAGTAATTGTGAAAGAAATAGTCATGTCATTCCATCCTTTAATTTAGGAAGATTGGTGGGATAGCAGGAAGACAACTTGCCTGATTTCAGAGAGTTGATGAGAGCAAAATGTGGCATTTGGTTTAAAGAAACATAGGTTATGACAGGGGATCGCTGGACATGGTCCAGACTCCCTTGTCATCTGTTTTGGAAATAAATACCATGGAAAGGTGAGAGAGTGTCCAACCAGTTTGAGAATTGAGACTGAAAAGGAGGATATTAAGTCCATTATTATTCCATGATCCTTTTCAAGCCAAACTGCTTGAAAAATACATCTAATTAAGATGAAAATATCCTTTGTCAGAAAAAATAATCAGTGTCTCTGACAATTTGTTCACAGAGTTACAGTTGCACCTCTAGGAAACTGAAAACTTGGTAAATTGAGTAAAAATAGTAATAACGTTGAGGTGGGAATCTTGGTATCTTTAAACAACAAGAAAACTTAAGTTCTGAGCTGTACTCCATCAAATAAAATACAAATATCTATATAAATATTATAATATTCTATATAAATATATATATAAAATATAAAGTCCACAAAGCAGAGTTGACTGAAGTGCCTAATATGGAGTTCATACACATCACACTATTAAATTCCAGCACTAAACCAATTTTGCAAATTATTCTTGGGTTTGCTGGTTTTAAATTTAATTTTTCATTAAATTTCATATTCGTGCTTTTGGAGATAGACAAGTTTCATGGTGAATTTAAGGCATATTGGATATCAGGGAAATTGAAAAATGGCTGTGAGCCTGACATGTTCAGCAAAGGGAAAACAAGTAGCAGCAAAGAGAGGAAAAGCTAAAATTTCCCTTTTAGACATTTGAAATAGTTAAAATCTGCAGTGTATTTACTCCAAGTTTAGTACCCATTTCCCCCTCTAATAAAGATGCAGATAATTGAGATGGAGCAATTTAAAATACGCTATTTTTAAAATTTTTGTCTATTTTCAGTATTTTTGCACCTAAGTAAGGACTCCATTTTAATGCTGTCCTTCTAGTTTGGGGTTGCTTTGGTTTTTTCTCAGGGGCAAACTCATTTTGTGGTTTGATACTCAAAGGAATATGATGGGGGTCTTTCCTGGGATCCACCTCATCCTGGTAAGATACATGGGAATCTGCCAACCTAAAATACACATTGCTGTTAGGGTTATGGAAAAATACTATGGGAATGGAATTTTTTGTCTGGGAATGGGTTTAATCTGTTGTGTTCAGAAGATGGTTGTGCAAAGGGAAGATGAGAGGGAATGGCCTCAAACTGTGCCAGGGGAGGGTCAGGTTGGGTATCAGTAGGAATTTCTTCCTGGAAAGGGTGGTCAGGCCTTGGGAGGGGCTGCCCAGGGGGGTGCTGAAGTCACCCTCCTTGGATTGTTTAAAAAAACCTATGGATATGATTCCATGAAGTGGATACTGGGCTGTGAGGCAGTCCCACACAGGCGACAGTGTCCTGTCAGATCACAGAGCCTGTGGCTGGCAAGGGAACGGCTCTGTTAGCTGTCTGCACTCAGAGCCTTGATAAGTTATTGCAAATTTCATCAAAAACACCCTCACACTTCCTAATCCCAATCTTCTGTTGAGGTCGCAGCAGTGCCACTCTGATGATGTTTTTTCCAAGCCTTCTTTGTGTGGCTTTCTGGTGTCACATCTCACAAAAAAAACTGGCTTATTTCATCCAGTAATGCAAAATCAGTGCATAAAAACAAAATTGTCTGTGCCCCGAACCTTCAAATAGCAAGTCCTCCACTTAAAAAAACAAAACAAAACAAAACAAAACAAAACAAAAAGCCCCACAATTTTACATCTTGGTCATTCAGAATTTAGAAAATAATGAATTTATTCCACAAGAAAGCTTATTAGAGGCTGTAGTGCAGAATGAAAAACAGGAGATTGTCACTTGAATGGGGTTGTCCTGAACAGAGTGTTTGCATCCAGCTGATGCATCACTCCCATTGATCCCATTGATCACTGGAGTTAAATCAGGGGAATGAAATCCAAGGCGTTACCATGGCGAGTTCTTGCCCCTCCTTCCAGAGCCTCCCAGAGCAAACACAAAACCTCTGCTAATTGTTATTGATTTGTCAATCCATTGAACTCAGCCGTGGCAGAGGGGGAGGTACAAGGCCATTGCCAGTGGAAGACTATACTGAAAGTGTGCTTGGAATGGGGGTTTAATTCAAATCATACCCCTTCAAGAGGAAATCAAAATAAAATCATGTATAATGCAGCATAAAAAGGTTATTTTCCTTGCTGACCTCACCAAAAGAACCCCAGCTTTAAATGCTTCCAGGTTTGAGAGACTTTTTTCCCTGTCTAACATTCCCCTTTGCATTGGTAAAATGCTCATTAATAAGCATTTCGGAGCAGTGGTTTTTATAGTCTAATAAATCAGGGAGCAACAATGGTTTTTATTTCTGCTGCTGATGCAGAGGCAGGAGGGTGGAGCACAGGGATCTGCTCCGTGTTTGAGTAAAAATTAATTTAGTGTCACCTTTTCCTGTGGAAAAAAATGGGAGGTCAGTGTTTCAGGACAGTCACATGACCTTTAATTCTGTATATTCTGTGTCTCAGAATTTTTCTAGGATGTTCAAAGCAATATTCATCTCAAAGGAAATGTTTGGAAGGCAGAGATCAGGGGCAGATAGGCAATTTCTTGGGGGCTGATGGCAAAGGTTCGGATACAATCATTGGGATTTTCAACTGGGCTTCCAACTTCGATAAAATCCCAGAACATCCTGAGTTGGAAGGGATCCACAAGGATCATCCAGTCCAGCTCTTGCACAGGACACTCCAATAATCCCACCATTTTCCCAAGAGTGTTGTCCAAACATTCCATGAGATCTTGCAGCCTTGGGGCTGTGACCGCTTTCCTGCCTTTAAAATGGGAAAATGTGGAATGGGGTGGAATATTGGAAAAATCCTTGGAAGATGAAAGGGGGAAGTCCTAAAATATTCACAGAATCATTGAATCATTTAGGCCTGAAAAGACCCATGAGATCATCAAATCCAACCATTCCCCCAGCATAGCCAGGTCCACCACTATTCCATGTCCCAAGTGCCACATCCACACTTCTTCTAAATACCTCCAGGTGTAGATTCTGTCCAGAATTTTGAAGATCAGTGCACAGCTGAACTCCCCCTTGGAGTCTGTTCCTATTGTGGAGCCTCTCTGAAGAGCTCCTCATGTGTTACATATCAAAGGAGAGTAACTTTTCAAAATGGAAAATATTTGCATGATGCTTGTTTTAATAAAAACCCATCTGCTGAGTGGATCCCTTTTGTGGCTGAGTATAAAAAATTCCTTTCAAATCTTTGTATTATGAAGAGTTTTAAGCATGAATTCAACCTTTGCTTGCAGTGATGAAAATCTGAATGTTTGATTTTGAAGTGTCTCACTTCTCTTTGGTGACATTGTTTATATGGCTGCTATAAAGGCATCAGCATGGACTCTTTATTCTTTCTGAAATAGTTACACTCTCCTTGAGGAAACAGCATCTCAAAATGTTCCTCATCACATTTTCTGAGGAGATGGGATTTGAAGAATAAAGAGAAAAATAAAGTAATTCTTTGGTGCATTTCAGGAAGAAATTCATTATTCAGACATAGTGGAACTGTGCTGAATGCGAGCTGCTCCCTGTTCAGTGTCCACAGGGGAGGAAGATGATGAGATACCAAAGTGTTAGTGATGTAATCCTTTTTCTTTCTTTACGTAAATCAGTGCTCAGTGAATCAAAACCAATGTGCTCGAAAGTTGTGTAGAATCAGAGAATCATGGAATGGTTTGGGTTGGAAGAGGCTTTAAATCCCATCTTGTTCTACCCCCTGCTATGAGCAGGGGAACCTTCCTCTATCCCAGGTTGCTCCAAGCCCCGTACAACCTGGTCTTGGAAACTTCCAAGGATGGGGCAGCCACAGCTTCTCTGGGCAACGTGTGCCAGGGCCTCCCAACCCTCACAGTGGTTGGATAGGTTTGGGTTGCAGTTGATTTCCTAAAAAGCATCTTGGCTTTTAGTACCAAAATGCGTTGGCAAGAAAATTTTGGGATCTTTCTGAAGAGTAGAAATTCCTGTGGAGGTGACCCTAAATTGTTGACTCTCTGAATGGTAGAATTTGATCTGTAAATGAATTTTCCTGCCTGCTTTTCTCACAGATTACTGAGTTTTGTTAGTAGACCTGAGTATTATAAAGGATCTGTTACATCCTAAATTTCCCTTGCAGTTTATCATACTGTGATGGTTCTTTTGTTTCAGATTCTGTTCATTATTCCCTTCTTTTTCATTTCTCATATCAAAGAAGCATTAGATGTTTATATCACTACTCTTTGCAGTTGGGCTTTCTGGTTTTTGCATTTGCAAATGTTAAATTGCCTTTTTAATAAATAACAATAAATAACAGATTATCTTCCTTTGGCAGCCTAATAGATGGAGGAAACAACTTCCTTGCTTTTCAGAGAACTGGGATGTAACCCAAGTCCTTTTATTCCATTCTGCAGACCCCCCCCAGTGAGTGAAAGTGCCCCAAAAGGAACCGTGGTCACTGTTGTCACTGCTGCTGCCCTGAACCAGACAGTTGTGTATTCCATTGTTTCAGGAAATGCAGAGGGTGAGTAAAATAAAAACATGCATATTTTCAGTTTAAATGGTCATTCCCAGCCTGGAGTGTGCACCACAATCCTGAAAGGAAGTGGTGAGAAATAAAGCTGAGGTGAATTGTTAAGGTTGGAAAGGACCTCTGAGATAATCGAATCCAACCCAATGAGGTGAAATCCCACCTCACCTGGACAAACAGGACAAAATTCCAGTACCTGAAGGAAGCCTACAAGAAAAATGGAGGGACTTTTTGTGAGAGGGTATAGTGATATAGGGAATGGCTTCAAACTGCCAGAGGACAGGTTTAGGTGGGACATTGGGAAGAAGTTGTTCCCTGTGAGGGTAAGGAGGTGCTCTGAGGTTGCCCAGGGAAGCTGTGGCTGCCCCATCCCTGGAAGTGTTCCAGGCTGGGTTGAACAGGGCTTCCTGGTCTAGTGGAAGGTTTTCCTGCTCATGGGGTTGGACTGAGATGAGCTTTAAGGTCCCAAGCCCTGCAAACCAAACCATTCTATGATTTTGTGACTGCCTTTATCTAGCCTCTAGACATCAGCTAAAAACCAGGATAATTTGCAGAATTACAATTGAAATACTCACTAATGTGAAAATTCCCATTGCTGCCACATGGTGTGAATCCATGGCATGCTGAAATAAGCACATGAAAGCTTTGGTGGAGTTCTGCTTGCTTAAAAGTCTGGTTTAAGGCATGAGAGTTTGCCAAGCTGTAGCCACAAGCATTACATTAGAGCCTGATATCTAAACAAAACATTCTCCTCAGGTGCTCTCTGGGATCCACTTGGAAATTTCAACAAAACCACACTAAATTATTTGAAGGGATGCGAAGGAGTTCCACATTCCATCCTCCTTTTAGTGAGGATGTTCGGTTTATCTTGTCTCCTCTTGCCAGTGCGTCCTCAAATCCTGTGCAGGGGTTCAACTCAATGAGCCTTGTGGGTCCCTTCCAGGTTGGGAAATCCTGATTATAGGATGGTTATCCCAGTAGTAGGTCACATCCAGCTGCTATGCTCCTTCAAAGAGCAACATGGTCTTTTGGGGAACTGAGGGATGGAGGGGAATGACTTTCCAAAGACAGTGTCAGAGAATGGTGTCATCATCAAAATAAAGCACTTAAGCATTAAAAAACCCAAACAAACATGTTTATCCATCTTGGAAAAAAAGTTCCTTGTGTTTTTTGTGGCTTTCAGATGTGTTTGCCATTAATAACAGAACAGGTGTGATCACCATTAAAAAACCTCTGGATTATGAAAGTGTGAAGAGTTACGAGCTCCGAGTCCAAGCAGATTCGCTACAAGTGGTGAGATCCAACCTGCGGGTCCCTTCCAAGAGTAAGTGTAAAAATCCTTCTTTTCAACACAGGTCTGTGTTGTTGTGTGATGAGGATGTTGATAATGCACTCCTGTGGTGTTCCCAAAAATGTGAGGGTGGTGATAGGAGAAGCCCAGAGTGTATTTTGGGATCTTTAAGCCCAACTTCCATCCACAGAGCTGGTCAGTTTTGAACTAAATCCTCACAAACCATGTCCAAGTCTCAGTGATACAATCAGAAATCATGTTTATATGGAAATAGAGAGTGGGTGGCACAAACTGTACATTTTCAGTGTTATAGGGAATTTTATGATGGAATATCACAGTTACCTTTTTCACAAACCCATGATACAGCCCAAACTGGGATGGTGACACCTCCCCAAAGTTTGGGACACTAGTGAGAGGATGAGGAACCGACCCACAGGGTTAACAGGGAGAAAAAAACTCCTTCCTCACCCCTGAGGGTCTGTGGGGGGTTTTATTGGGTTTTAAACCCTGTTTAACTTTAGGTTTGGAAACTTGGCAGAGAGTAAAGTGTTGGGACAAAAACCAGAAGGTTCTTTGCAGCATCTCCAGGCAGGAAGGAGTTGATTCTCAAACTGCTTTGCTTTGGCTCTGTCTCATGGTGAGGGTTTTTTCCTCAAATAAAAATATTTTTAAAGTTGTTTTGATTACTTTTGTCATCCTCCCTGTAAGGAAGATGTTGGGAAGTCTGGCTTTCTAACATCAGGCTCACTTAGCCAGTCCTATACAATATTTAACTCACAGCTGGGCCAGAGTTTAAAAAAACAACCCAAACCTTGTACTACCAAAAGTATTCTGGTAGATGTTTTTGCACAGCCTGTGCTTGTCTCCATTTTTTTCTCTGCTTTTTGGTCTCTTTTTGTCAGTTTTTCCCTGCTAAGGAGCATCATGGATGTGTTTGGGAGCCAAGGAATCCCTTGAGGGCAGGCTTTGGGTACCTGCTGCTGTGGGTGCATAATTCATTCATGAAAGGGGATCACATTGGTATTTTGAATCCATGAACTACAAATGGAGTTCAAATTTGCTTCAGACTTCAGTTTCATGACAGTAACCATTATTTAGTAAGTTGTCAATCCAGGGAGATGCCACAACCAACACGGCAGTCCCAGACTGTTCCTAAACATCAGTGAGATCTGGGCACCTACATAATTAAACCTTCTTACCATTTTTGGAAACCCTCAGGGATATAATGAGCAATTTTAGTCCAAATGCATCTTTGAAAGAATTGCTGGCTGTATGAAGCTGTAGGGATTGTGCTGCCATGGCCTTGGATTTGATCTCGGCTTCCAAGGAGATCTGCATAGAAAGCCCAGGGCACAAGAATTCCTATCAGTCCTTCATCTGCCTGTCACCTTCTCATCAGAGATAATTCATTGTGCCTGTGTCCAGGCACAGAGAGAGGTGGGAAAATGGGAACTTGGGGCACAGTGGGACAAGGAAGATGTAGAGAGATGATTTACAAGGAATGGAGTGACAAGACAAGAGGGAATTGCTTCCCACTGCCAGAGAGCAGGCACAGGTTGGACTCAATGATCTTGGAGCTCTTTCCCAACCTTAATGATTCTGTGATAGGATCTTGTCAGAGATGGTTTTTATATTGGTGGCAAAAGACTTTTAAGCAAAAAAACCCTTGATTGCTTATTTCCATCTTTGATTCCATCAAGCAGAACTGTTACCTCTGGCATTCCCTTTCTCTGCTGAATTCCCAGCTCTGAGCAGGGCTTTGCTCTAAGTGTTGAGGGGTAAGGGACAAGCTCTGTCTAATGTCTGTTTGTTTTCTAAACACAAGGTAAAACTTTGGGGAGAAAGTTGCAAAAGTTGGTGCTGCTGACATTTTACAGGTTGGTTGCCCTGGCAGTGCCCAAAAGTGGGAGGTGGGGACAGATGGACACAATGTCCTGCAGAGCCTGGAGAGCTCTGGGGTTTTGGGAGAAGCCTCAGGTCTCTTCACATATCAAAACAATGCATTTTAAGGAGACTACTTAAATTGTGAGGTCTCATTCAGGTAATTTTTGGGTACAAAAAGAGGGTTTATATCAATTTCAATCCGCCCTTGGATCAGTGCTGTTCCAAATATGTCACTGTTTGTGTCTTGTTGCAGCTTCTTTTTGCACCTTCTTGGTCAGTGGCAGCATCTGATGAGCTTCTTCAGGTTTTGGGGGATGATATAGATAAAAATGAAAAAATATTCAGTGCAGATTCCTATTTGGTTCTGCCAAACTCAGGAAGGTGAGATGGAGCAGATGCCAAAGCACAAAGTCTGCTCCACACACTTGGAATAAAGCAAAGTACAAATTAAAAATCTTATTTCTACTTGGATTAAAATGGAATTTTCAAGGGGAAGAATCTGCTGGTGCCTCCTGTAGAAGAGCTGCGGAGGATTTTCTTTCTGGGGTTCTTCATGACACAACCAATATGATTTAAGTGAAGCCATTTACTACAAGCGTCAGGCTTACTTTTATACTATTTCTAACTTGTTCACACATTTCTAATTCTATTACTATTGGCAGACACTTCTTATACTATTATTATTGGTTAATAAAACTTATGAGCACATTTCTACACATTCTAATTGGTTACATCTCTTTACAACGATACAGGTTGTGGTTGGCTTATTCCATGTGGGGTCTCTGGACTTGTTTTCTTCTTTTGTTTAACTTTTCTCCTGCTTACACCGAGGTCAATTATCTTCTCCTGCATGCTTTTCCCTTGAGAAAATCAGGTCAAACACATGTTATCGTCTACTTTTCCCATGAGAAAAACAGACTGTACAAGATGCTTTTCTCACGAGAAGACTAGGCCGCAGTGCATACTCTTTTTACCAGAATGCTGGGTTGTGCAAATGTCCATTATTTTCTAAAAAACCTTCAACAACTCCCCCTTTCGATTTTGCACAACCCAAGCAGAGTTTCCAGTGTTTAGAGCTATTTTTTGTAAGCATCGTAAAAGGCAAGGCAAGATTACTACAAGTAATACTACAAAAAGCAGTATTACAGAAGCAATACTACCAATTTTCAATGAATTAATTCCCTAAGTTACTCAGTTATTCTCTAAAACCCACTATTATGAATGATTTTTCATCTAAATACTATTTTTGCAAACACTTAGTAAACTAAAACAGTGGCTGTTCTCTAAATAACAAGGATAACACTGCTTATTAATACATTGTACTTATGCCTTAATCAGAATTAATACTAATGCAGTAATTACTAAGAAAAACCTTATTAATATTCTTGGTTACTTAATATAGCCATGGCAAAAATTTTTAAACTCCTAGGTAAAATAACTAGTCATTAACACATTATACACAACTAATTCATAAGATTTCACAGTAACAGAGATGGCAAAGCACACACAAGGAAGAAAAAATGCATTGGTACCTTAAAATTCATTTTTACAACTTACACTTCTAACCTTAATTTACAGTTTACAGCTATTACAGATTACAGCCAGTTAAATTTAATTTTTCTACTGTGTAAAGTCCTGCAAAAAAAATAAAAAAAGCATGCAGCTGTATTATATCTTTTACGTTTTCGATGTGAATTGAATAGTCAGGTGAAGCTTTTCAGCTTCAACTGGCCAGCTGCATCTCTGCTGGGCTTCAGTTGGAGATAGTAAGAACAAACAAAGCTTATGTTAATTGCCTTTCAGAGGAGATTCCAGCCATCGATTTAGGGCAAGTTCTGATCATCCTTTCTCCTTTGTTCTTGTAGCACGCTTTTAAGTGTTTTATTGCTTCTTGTCAATTACCCTGTCCAATGCCTCCAGCCTGGGAGCCGCATTCTAGGGACTGGCCAGGGGCTCCCGTTCCTGTCTCCTCTCTTTCTTACGCAGATTTATTGTAATCCCACTGGAATGAGTTTAGCACTTCTAAGCAATTTCTTAGCAAGTTCTGTTTCTCTGTAAGTTGTGATAAATTCAGTGAACAACACCACAGCTGTCTCTCGGATTCCCTGGACTTTGGTGTTTATAGGTGCTTTAGGGCTTTCCCTCAGTGGCAGGGTCTCTACTCCCACACTTAAGTTTTTTCAGCTCTGATTTTACGTTGCTTTTAAAAGCGGCTGTTATTTTCTGTGAGGTGGGGGGAAAAGGATGTTGGGCGCTGCGGCTCTCTGCTCTGGGTCTGTGCTGCATCTCTTTCGCTGGTCTCTGCACTCTGCTCTGCCGCTGGCTGGCGGGCCTGATGCTGCTGGTGCTGAGGCATCCCAGCTGCAGACTGCCTGCTGACAGCTCTGCCGCCCGCCCCACCGCTTGCGTCTCTCCGAGCTGCTCTGCGCTGCTCTGCCACTTGCAGTGGGCCTCCGCGACCCCCCCCCTTTTCTGTATTGGGCATTCATGGTCTGCTAGTTTTGGGTGTTTCAGGGGTTCCTCAGCTTTTTACCTCCTTGAGAAAATCACAGAAACTTCAAGATCCAAGAGTCTTTTCGTCTTGGGAGTGGTTATTTAGCTGGTTCTTCTGTGCAACTCAGCTCCAGGGGGCTGGGAGACAGGAGGCAAAAGGGGCCTTGTAGGAGGCTGTGGTGGCACCAGAAATCAATTTTCTTTGCTCTTTTTTGGCCACCTTGGCAGCCTGTGCTGCTTTGTCCAGGGAAATATGCTTTTCCTTCTTTACCTTCACCTTTGAGGTAACTCAGTCATAGCAATGAGAATTATTCTTTGTTTCTGTGAGGTCTCCCAGGAAGTCCCACAGAGGAGTAAATCTTGGTTTCAGCTTCTGGAGTCCATAAAAAAAAAAAAAGGCATATAAGTGGAGCTGAGTTCCAGATCTAGAATAGCAAAGATGGAAGTTTTCCACATATGGGGATATAAAATCTCTCTTCTGGAAGGTGAATAAATATGGACATCCTTGGAGGATCACTGACCTTGAAGTCAGTGTGCTGAAACAGGGTGCTGTTTCTCCCTTCAGCAAAGGGGGTGAGAGCCACACACAATATTTAGAAGAAGTAGGAAAAAAATTGGAATGTGAAGGAAAAAGCAGTGTAATGGCAGAGCCATTAGTTGGGTGGTTTTTCCATGGGGCAGGGTGCTGGATTTAGGAGCACCAGAGCCTCATATTCAGGTGAGATCTGCTGAATGAAGCAGGAAAATCCCCATGGTGAAGGGTCTGGCACAACCTTCCAGCTGCTGGGGAGTGATTTTAGTGAGAACTCTGATTTGAGAGCCAGGCAACCTCTGTAACTGGCTGGGAGCCATGTTCCACAGCCAGCTGGACCTTGAAATTGCATCCAATGGCCAGCACAGGGAGGAGCTGACAGATGTCACATTCCACTCCATCTGCCAGAATGAAGGACATCTAAGCTGGGATGAAAAGCAGGAAGGGAGGTCAAATGCAGATAGACGTTTGATGGTGCTGATGTCAGTCTGTGCAAGATATTTAATTGGCTTTTTGCTTAATGGTGTAACTTCCATTTCTCTTCTTTCCGTTTTCAAAATGTTCACCCATCACTGAACAATTCAGCATTTTGGCAGCTCAGAGAATGACCAGCAAATTAAACAAATGGAGTTTTGAGGAAACTGTGATGCCAACTTTGCAGGAGGCTGAGCCATGCAGGAGGCTTGACATGACAGTGACTATGCAAAACAAAAAAGGTTTAATTTGCATTACAGCTGGGGCAGGTGATCAAAGGCTTGATCCTGCCAGCACTGATACAATTGGGATCTTCCTTCCAGCACAGATTTGTGCCAGCCACTGTGGAAGTGGTTATTCCCTCAGCAGGGTAACATCACTCCCGTCTGCCTGGGAATCTCATTTTTTGTAACTTGTATTGCAGCCAGAAAAATTTAGGATCTGGTTTGAACAAGAGAGAGATTTGACTACTTTTGTAATTTCCTTTCTTTCCTTTCTCTTTTTTCCTTCTCTCCATACAAGTGCATTGGATCACAGGATCCCAGGATGGGTCAAGTTGGAAGGGACCACGGAGGGGCAGCTGGTCCCACCTCCCTGCTCCAGCAGGGCCAGCCCAGAGCACAGGGCACAGGGTTGTGGCCAGAAGGCTCTGGAATATCCCCAGGGAGGGAGACTCCACCCCCTCTCTGGGCAACCTGTTCAGTGCTGGGTCACTGACCAGGCAAGAAGTTCTTCCTCCTGTCCAGGTGGAACTTGCTGGGCATCAGTTCCTGCCCGTTCCTCTTGTGCCATTGCTGGGCCCCACAGATTAGAGCCTTGGTCCATCCTCTTTCCTGATGCCTTCCAGAATCCCCTTGACCTTGCTCCTGGGACACACTTCTGGCTCAGGGGCAGATTGATGGCATTTTAAACCTTGTTTTATTTTGTTTGGGGTTTTTTTTCAGATTTCAGTTATTCTTGAGGAGTACTCATTTGTTGGACCATCAGATAGGCAGATTATCACTCTGGCAGTCTAAGAAATAGTCTGGGTTTAAATTTTTTCCTCCCCTAAAGATACAACTCCTGAACCTGGGAGCCTGGCTTGTATAAACCAACTCAGCCCAGTGTGTCACCTGTGCGACATTTCAGTTACCCTGTCACTGAAAGGAGATGGGAAAACCAGCTCTGGAACGAGGCAATTTATTACTTGCAAATGTGGTTTTAATGAACTGGATATCATCATTTTCAGCAATCTTTCTGGGTTAGCCAGTTCTGAAAGGGAGAAACAGATGTTGGTGGAGATTACAGCACAGTGGAATCTGTTTGGCACCAGGTTCGTAGTTTTTCCTGGATGTTTTTCCCTTGCAGAAAGATGGAGATGTTTATTGCTCAATGGGGTGGATCAGGAGCTGTTTAATAAAACCAGTGGTTTAATAAAAACAGTGGTGGTTTGTGTTGAGCCTCTTGGAGGAGGTGATAACCTGTGGAGTTCTCCCAGGTTTAGGAGGAGGACAGGCTTAGGGATGCATCTAATTAACACAGTCAATTAATTAGTGTTGAGGCTGCTTAGCTAGGGCTCTTGTGTGACAAGAGTTTATGAGTTTACAGACACCAGGACTGAATCACCTGGTAAGTATTTACATGAGAGTTAGTAATAATTAAATATGTAAAGTAAGCTGCTGTTTGCAGCAGCCCTGTAATGATCCTTCATGTCCCCTTTCTAACCCTTGTGAGCATTTAATGACACCAAAAACTGGGTAGCTAAGGTGTGATATCATTCCTTGGGCTTTTCTAGTTGGGAAGTACAGAAATAATAAAGAGAGATGAAAAAAAAGAAAGTGCATGAAAGCTCTTGACTTCCTCCAAGTTCATACTTTTTATAGCAAATGTGCTTTTATGAGGTTTCTCAGAGAAGCTGTGGCTGCCCCATTCCTGGAATTGTCCAAGGCTAGGTTGGATAGGGCTTGGAGCACCCTGGCATAGTGGAAAGTGTCCCTGCCCATGGTAGGGGGTGGGACTGGATGGGCTTTAAGGTTCTTTCCAACTAAACCATGTCATTAAACTCACTGTCATCTTCAGGAATGACATTGAGGGACTGGAGCATGTCCAGGGAAGGGAATGGAGCTGGGAGAGTGGCTGGAGCACCAGGAGCAGCTAAGGGAGCTGGGGGGCTCAGCCTGGTGAAGAGGAGGCTCAGGGGGAACCTGAAATTCCAACTGAAATTTCAACTCCCTGACAGGAGAGGGGAGCCAGGGTAGGGTTGGACTCTGCTCCCAGGGTACAAGGGACAGGATGAGAGGCAACGGCCTCAAGCTGTGAGAGGGGAAGGGTTGGGTTGGAGATGAGGAGGAATTTCTTCCTGGGAAGGGTGGTCCTTGGAAGGGGCTGCCCAGGGAGATTTGGAGTCCCCAATCCCTGGAAGTTTCCAAGGAAGGACTGGACATGGCACTCAGTGCTCTGGGTTGGGGGACAGGGTGGGGATCAGACACAGCTTGGACTTGATGCTCTTTGAGGGCTTTTCCAACTTAAGTGAGTCCAATTTTAGCATTCTAGGATGTCTAATTCATTTATTTTTACAGAGTTTTCCGTACTCTTAATTTGAATCTCTTTGGGTTGTAAATGTGGGAATGCCAGTAGGTGTTACAAAATAAGTTAAAAATATTCCATTTACACTTTTCCCTCCCTCTTTTAGGTAACACAGCCAAGGTATTTATTGAGGTGAAGGATGAAAACGATCATGTGCCTGTGTTTACCAAAAAAATGTACATTGGAGGGGTATCTGAAGATGCCAAAATGTTTTCTTCTGTGCTTAAAGTCAAGGTAAGCCTGAAGTTTTTTAACTACATTCACTTGCAGTGGGAAAATATTTACCCCGTGGTTTGGTTTTTCCCAGGAGAATGTCAAATATGTGTCTTCTAAAGCTGCACTGGCAGGAATTTTCATTGTATTTCTTTTTATAAACAACGATACTGAGCACAGAATGGGTCCTTTTTCTCCTGAAATCAGGTTTTGAATTTGATTATAAGTGTGATGGATTCCATTGGTGAGATATGATTGACAGGCATTGTCCTGGTATTCCAGCAATTACTGGTACAAGGGTGATTTTGAGTTAAAAAGCAGGTTTTATTTCTACTGAATTTCAGGTGCTTGTTTTCCATGACAGTTTGTAGATGCCATTTTAGATCTGTTAATGTTTACATGATTCTTTTATGTTCAGCACTAGATTTTACCTTTAGTTTTTCTACTTCGGCAGCAGCTTGTTTAGGCTTTAAAGGGGAAAAAACAGTTTCTGTTTGAGATGAGCAAAATGATGTAATTGGGAGTAAAATTAACTGAATGGTTTTTTAAAAAAATAGATAAAATTCAAGGAAATATCATTTATAATACTTGATTAGAATTAGACATAAGAGGAAAAGCAGCATATTTTTTAAAAAATGCTCTTTTTTTCCCC
>VYZS01019666.1:8816-22786 GCA_013400695.1 Neodrepanis coruscans | reverse complement strand
GAGCACCTCTCTTGTGGGGAAAGACTTAAGGGAGATGAACTTATTCAGCCTGCAGGAGAGATGACTTAGAGAGGACCTTATCAATGTCCCTGAGTGTAAAATCCCTGAATCCCAATGTATGTGAGTATCTGAAGGGAGTGTGTCAAGAGGGTGGGATCAGGCTCTTCCACTCATGCCCAGTGACACGACAAGGAACAATGGACACAAACTGGAACACAGTAAGTTCCTTCTGAATATGAGGAAAAAATATTTTTGAGGTGACAGAGCATAGTGGAACAGGCTGCCTGGAGTTTCCTCTCTAAAGACATTCAAAACCCATCTGGATGCAATGCTGTGCAAAGTGCTCTAGGATGACCCTAGCTGAGCAGGGAAGTTGGACCAGATGACCTTACTGATGGTCCCTCTTAAACTGGTCTGTTCTGTTATTCTGTGATTCTCTTTTAAAAAGGCAAAGGGGCAAGGGGGCAGCAGACATGACAATTCATGTAGTGCAGTGAGAAGAGTGCCAACAAGTAGTAGCTGTTTGCTGCACAGCTGTATGCCTTTGGCATTAGTCAGAGGGGAATAGGTGCAGTTGGCAGGAGAGTTGGATAGACCAACACTTATCCTCCACTTAAGCACTCCATCAACAGTGAGAAACAGGATAGTAGTGGGTTTTGTCCATGGTATGTGGTGAGTATGATGAAAACTTCTTCCATCTCACTCTCTGATTTTGTTTCACAGCCTGGCCTGAGCCATGTTTCCCACTCATGCATAGATCTTCCCTGACTTGCTGAAAGCAGAGTCATACAGGAACATTCCAGGCAGGTCTGCTGGCAAGGACCACATTTTACCTGAATGCCAGCTGTTTGAAGGGATGTTGTTCATGTTCAGGCAAGAGTGAGACATTGAGGATCAGAAATCAGAATAATTTAGTATATGAGAGTTTCAGAAGGACATATAGAGATTTTTCTTTTCTTCCATCTTTTCTCCTGTGGGATACAGTGTCAGCAAAAGTTTTTTTTTGTAAAACGTGAACTAAGTGACTTTTACTGACTTCTTTGAAGAAAGAAAAGACACATTTGTTAGTCTTCCTGAGTAATTTAAAGTGAAGGAATACAGTGAGAGATAACAACATTTTATTAGGCATAAAATTCTGAAAAATATCTCACAGTTGTAACCCTGAGACAGAAATAGAGATGCAAAAGTTCTATAGTGTTTTGAGTGTCTTGATAATATCAATATATTCAATCTCCTCTGCTAAAAAAAATGTCATCCATCAGTGAAAGAGTGTGGTGGGTAGAAAGACTGGTTTGATAAGGGATAGAGAGGCTTTTTCTAATGTTCCTCCTACAGCAAAATCCCCTTTACATCTCAATTTAGAAGAAAATAGAGAAGGAAGGGAGATCTCCTGCCCATTCCTCATGCTATACCCGAACTAGAAGCAATTTTTGAAATTTTTGAATTTTTGAAATTTTTGATTTTTTGAAATTCTGTGTCTTCTAAAAACATCTGAAGCAGATGTTGCCTGCAGGAAAACAACATGATATTTTACAAAAGGAAGCCATGAAACAGTGCTTTACAACCTTAGAAGCACTCCAATATGGTAAAGAAAAAAGCACGAGGCAATAAGTAATGATAGGGGTCCCAAAAGGGATGAGAGACCTTTCACTATAGAGAGTTTCAGAAGGATTCAGTCCAAAAAACCTGAAGTACAGCTCTATCTGCCACAGCATGAGGTACACTGAAAGGCAATTCTGCTATTGCTTCCCGCAAGGGCAACAGCTTTTTCAACATGCTGCAGGGAAAGAAGACTGGGTAGGCCAGTGTTCTGCAATTGCCTTTGACGGTAGAGGTTAAAGTGCTTTACAGCTCCATCTTTGGTAAATGGCAGTGACACAGCTAGACAGGCTGTCAAGCATGAACTGTGAGCTGTTGTTCATGGTAGTGATAACAGCTTCTCTGTGCACACACGCAGTTTGTCAAGAACATGAATCAGGGTCTCAGAGGTAGCATCTTGCAACTAGCATCAAAAGGATTTTAAAATGAGTTCTTGCCATGTAAGATGATACCCCTGTCCAGCCTCTCCTCCACCCATGGGTACAGACTCCAACCTCTCTGCTCATAGGACTCTGTTGAGTTTTTACTCTCATGATGTTTTTAAGTCATGGGAAGCATGTCACCCTTCTTGACTCAGTAAAGGTACATCTGTCTTTTGGACTAAAAGTAGATGTTGTACGTAGCCACACCCCCAGGTTCGTTTCTGTGGCACTGCTTTCTGGTATCTCATTCTCTAGTCTGCACATACATCCAGGCTTGTCCCATCCCCAGGTGCAGAATCTGATACTTTGCCTTGTTGAACTGTCTCTTAACTGAATTTTATCAAGCTAAGGTTTTCTTCTGTGAACTATGCTGTTCCTCTTGGGAGGATGAATTAACCAAAACAGATTATCTTGTGTGAAGGACCAAACTAAGGTATCCCCTGTACTACTGTTTTCTCAGGTTTCTCCATATGCTGCTTCATTGTGCTGCGTAAGCTCACCCTTGCCTGAGTTTGGTGAGGACTGGGTCAGGCTAGTAATGCCAGTCTGAATAATTTTTGTGCAGCCTGTGCTGTTTGGAGGTGTTTTTCACAGCTTCCTTAGGAGGAATTAGATGGAACATAGCCTTACAAATCTATGGCTGCATTGGCATGATCCCAAGCTAACACGCAAACTGACACAGGCCTCAGTCACATTGCAAGCAAGGAATAGTTTATTGCATCATACACAGATTTTTATATGTTTCTTGTATGATCATGTGATGAATCTCACAGAATCATTGGTTAAGTGGTCCCAGTCATGCGCCCCTACATGTGATTGGTTGGCATACTACTAGTCTTAAACACAATTGAATAATATTTATCATTTGTGGTTGTCAGAATACAAAAGAAGGCCTCATTTCAGTGTTTCTTGAAGAGTGGGACCTAGGCAGATTTTAGACTTACTGACACATAACTTAGAGAACTTTTTCTTCTAGGGCAAGCACATCGGCTATGCCTGCACAAATCTGTCCTTATTCAAAGTTGGTCACCTTCTAAAACTGACTATAAGAAAGAGCCAAATCAAATGGCTGCTCTTCTCCACTTGTATCATGCAGTGAAGCACCCATTTTCAGCTACATTGAAGAGATACCCAAAGATAAAAAGGTAGCTACTCCCAAACTTGGGTAGGGTGAAATGCTGGGCAGCCTAGTATGGAAATGTGAGAAGGTGCAAGTAATACTGCAGGGGAGAGGCATGACAAAAACAAGAGTTGAGCTTGGATGAAGGGCTGAGTGCCTCAGGGCAGGTTATTTAGACCCTGCTCAGAAAAGAAGGACAGAAACGTGGCATTGCCATCTCCATTAGCTAACTGAGGCTCAAAGGGGACTTGGTGAGTCCCTTGAGTGACCAGATTTTTAAAAAATGAGTGGAACTCTGTAAGATGCCACAGGGAAACAGCAGCAAGGCATGCCTCACTTAGAAGCTGGACTTCTCTTTGTGGTGGCAGTCCAGGCAAGGCAAGAAGACTTAAGGATGTAGGAGGGATACTGACTCTCCAGAAGTGAAATGTCTTCCGTTCTGTTGGGGAAATCATAATTAAAAGATTTAAACCAATCATTTAGAGGTTCAAGTAAATAGAAATCATGTGCTTTGAAAGTGTAGGAATAGAAGATTAAAATTACCCACAGACTGTAATTATAACTTCTGCCCTCTGATCAGATTAACATGTTTCCAACAGGTGTAAAAGTGGAAGCTATTGTAAAAATACTGTTCTATTCTTACATGTACAGAGCTGTGCAGTTCACAGAAGATTTAGCAGAAAAATTACTTGATAACTGTATACATGAGGACAGATATTTCTTATAATAGTTATGGCTGTTAATTTTCTTTCAATTCTCTGTTTACTGGAGGGAAATCAGAAGCTGGAGTGAAAATGGGGAGGAAATGGGAACTGTAAAAATTAAAGGGTGCTTCTTCCTGTAGCTTGGGAGAGTAAGTGCAAGAGAAGCAAATTCTATAACAAAGGAGCCAGGCTGAGTCATGTCTACTTGCATATCACTTATGGCTGACTTTGGAACTGAAAGTATTACACTTTGACAGAGGCATAAGGAGGCATGGTCATTTTAGAGGCTACTCTGAGGACTGTGATTTGTGTCTTCTCTTCTCCTGCTTTCAATCCCACAGTGATCCTAAGAGTTTCATGGACATTTTTCTCATGGCAGAGGTGGACCTGGATAGTTGGCAGCACTGAGGATGCCAAAAGATGGCCTTGTTGAGGGCATGCATACCCTTCTTCCTTGCTGGAGAGTCAGACTCTGTTCGGACTACAATACTTTCCAGGCGCCTGCAGGAGGGCCTGTGTTTCTCCTGTGTATTGGAGAGGATTGGCACCTCCCCACCAGCGGCAGTACACAGCTGCTCAAAGGTGCAGACAGGCTGATTCTTACCATGTGGACTGGAGTAAAATGACCCTGCAGGTACATGAAAAGCAAATAAGGTAGCATTCATCTAGGTACTTGTGCAGTCCAGACTCCTCATAGCATCCCAGGTCTTCTCTGATGGACAGATACCTTAGTAAAATGAGATTTGAATGCAGCTTTGCAGACAGTGCAAAATGGGTTATGTGAATTTTCCAGCTGAGTGTCTCCATTACCTGTGTTCAGTCAGGGTAAAGGAAAGAGCAAAACCCTGACATTGCCAGTGTTATGCAGATTGTGTTTTCATAGATTTTACTTTTGAGAGTGGAGCGACTTGCCAAACCTCTGATGTAACACATGATTTGGAGATAAATTTCCATATGCTTTTTAAACCTTGTTGATATCACAGTTTACTTATCATTTATACAAAAAATACTTATACCTAAAATAGAGATACCAATGTGTAGAGTTACTACTTTGTAGATATTTTCATCCTGAAGGTTTCGCTTTGCAATGCACTTTAACTTTGTTGCAGTATTAGAGGTAATATCGATGTAACACCGATGTAGCAGCTAATCAGAAATCTACAAACAGGGACTTACTAAATTCTCTGTATTTCTGATATATTTATACAGTCAAAGAAAGTTGCTTTGGCTGGGCAATTGCTCACTCTCTTTGTGTCTCAGTAGCCTCTTATTAGTTCTTTACTTTCTCATTCCAGCTTTCCCATCTGTTCTGTAAAAGTACTTATTATGCCTTGACCTACTTGATCGTTGTTTCACACTAACATTGGTTTGGATATTACAGGACCTCTCTTTCTGAAGCTGGCTTTCATGACAGAACATTTTTAACAAGCCTAATACTGAGTTACAAAATAAACATTTTCTCGAATGAAGTTCTTTGTAACTCTGGGTGTCTACCAGAGAAGGAGAGACAATTGTTTGATCTTAGGCAGGGGAGACAGTCACACAAGGACTGACAGGAACAACCTGAAAGGTCTGTGAAGTATTTGTTAGGTCCTTGTTTTTATGACTACAATGTTGTTGGCATTTCCTGGATTTGTGCCCATCCAACTATTGGACTTCGAATTTTCTTCTTTGCTTTTATGACAGCTGATGTGAGACAGGTGTGCCTTCTGGTCTACTAAAAGGAAGGTGGAAAAAGTCAATAGTTCAGCATTTAATTTGAATTGTATACTTGTAGTGGTTTTATCACAAATTTAGCGATTTTGGACAAGAGATTTCCAAGAGAAGCCACAGACACACCCCAAAATGAAGAAAACACACAAATATCACAGAAAAACTAACAATAAAGTGCAAAAAACAGACAAATTAAGCTTTCACAGTGCCCGTGCTGGGGTAAGGACCCTCCAGGGTAGTGCTGGTCTCTTTCTGGGCTCCCAGAGAGATGCCAGGGTGATTAGAGAAAAGCCCACGGCCGATCTGAGGGCTCTCCAGCAGCGCGAGCTTCTGCTCAGCTGTTTATTGAAGAAAAACACTCAAGAAAGTTAGAAACCACGAGGCCCCCCCCTCTGCCTCCCCTTCACAATAGCCCCAGGAAGGGATTTAGTGCTGATGGAAGAGATGTGGTCTTTGGAACCCGGGCAGTAGCCGCCGATAATAGCCAGACCACCCACCCCTGGGGGAAAGAAAAAAAAAACCATAAGGGAAGAAAAAAACGAGCCCCGAGGAAAAAGTCAGCCCCCCAGGAATTCACGAGAAAGAATGCGATTCCGAGAGAGAAAACCCACTCCTCCAAAAAGAAAGAAAAAAAAGAAAGAAAGACAACTAATCACAAAAAAAAAAAAAAACGTGATCCAAAAAAACACAAACGGCTCCCTCCCCTCCCAGGAAATACCACACCAAACTGCTGCAGCGGAACTGCTGATCCGTCCTCCACGTGGATGTGGGCCCCGGCACAGCAGCGGAGAGCGAGGTTCCCCCTAGGATCTCCAAAGCCGAAAGAGGGAATGGTGCTCGTTCTCTCCCTTATTATAGGGAGGTCCCGATCCACGCATGCGCAGATGGGTCCCCAAGGACTGGCCCTCTTCTCATTGGCCAGCACCCCTGGGGGCCCACCTCGTGCACACAGTGGCTCACGGGAAACACTGCGGCCAGCTGGAAGCTATGCGTGCGCCAGGACGGCACATCCGACAATGGCGGCCACCGCCAGCGCCACGTGCTTGCCACCGCAGGACCGGCGCTGCCACTCTGCAGACCAGCGCAGTCGCCGCTGCTGGTGCCGCCGCTCCTGCTGGCGCTGCCGCTCTGTGGCTTGGCCCGACCCTGCCACGCTCCGGCACATGGGCACCGGAGTCGGAGCCCCCGCACCGCCGCTGGTGCCGCTCGCGCTGCTCATGCCGGGAACCCACGTGGCGCCGCTCCCCACTGTCCGCGCCCAGAAGTGACGCCGACCCACAAGCCAGAAGCGATGGAAACGCCAGAGGTACTGGGGCATGCCAATAAAATGGCAGCATCCAGCCAGGATCGCCGCGCTCCGGCGCCGCTGGGGGAGGGGGGCTTCCACTGGCTGTGCCGGGCTGAGCAGCACTGGGCAGCGCTGCGCTGCGCCACCGTGGGAGGAGGGGGTCCCGCCGCTGGGTCTCCGTGCGCTGGCGCAGCCGCGTTGAGCTGAGCCGAGCCGCACCGCCACCCCCACAGAACTGGGCGGCAGCGCCAGCGTGGTGGGACGAGCCGCCGCTCCCTGCTGCCGAGGGAAAGGGGCCACTGAAACCCACCAGGCAGCTCCCGGTCTGCGCGGGTGGGGGAAAGGGTCATTCCCCCACCCCGCCTGGCCGCCAGCCCTGCGCGGCAGGAACAAAGATAATTTTTACTTTCGGTTTTACCCTATGACACTACTTCAAACTACTTTTGTTATTTTGCTTTGGCTTTCCATTCTTTTAAACAAAAGATAAAGTATGGCTTTGCCCTGAAAAATTATATTTCTGACATGCAATTTTACTGTTGCTCTTGCTTTTGTCTCCTCCTTTAGCAAACGTTTAGCACCAGCATTGTGTCATTGCTGTCTCATAACTCCTATGAGAACTCTCTAGGGAAAAAAGCATTACACCGGGAATAGGAGTGGAGCAAACAGGTGTGGGACTATGTGCCACTGTTTAACTCTTGGGCTCCTGGGCATCACTGTAGTACCAAAAAACCATTGCAACTTCCAAAGTTTCATCACTAGTGGAAATACTAGATATCTTCCTGCCCTGAGTCCCCAAATTCCATTGAAAATGAGCTAGGTCTGATTTTCTGGCAGTCATGGAACTGTTAGGAAGCAGTATGAATGTTAGGACCTTTCATTTTGCCAGGCTAAGGGGCCAAAGACAATTTAAGCTCCTCATGTAAATGACTCCATTATTTCCTGTCATGTATTTATAATTAGGTAATTATTACCAGTGAGTTTTATTTATCTATTTATTTATTTATTTGCCTGAGCAGAGAGGAGTTTTGTTCACATAATACAGTTGTGGGGAGGTAAAACAGGCACTTGAATACCCTTAGGTAGTCTTCTTGAATACAAAAGTCTTTGCCCCTGAAGAGGAAAGGGTGTGCAGCAGCTGGGAGACAGTGTCTCACTTCACAACTCTGTGGCAGAAATAGGCAGTGGAGCACTTCAGGAGATTGCTGCTCTTCAATAACTACTAAAGGGAGGCGCACTTGTACTTGCAGTCACACTAGCCACAACAGAACTATGTGTTGTCCTGAAGGCGAAGGAACAAATGGGAGAACTGGGGCAATGGGTGTGCCTGGAAGGATGTTTCCTGAGATGGACTTTTACAGGTCAGGGTTGGGTGAAAGATTAAGGTCATGAATTATATATTCGGCTTTCCTGTGTTTAACCAGCCTCATATACTTACGTGGGCACAAGATTTCATCTCTATTGAGTTGCAGATCCCTCACCATACTGCCATTCTTCTGCAGTTGCATTTCATCTCATCCTGATCATCTATTCCCTTTAATGAACAGTGACACCATTTCCAACCATGAAAGGACATGATGGCTAGAAGATGATACCATTGCACTCATAAGGACAGGAAGTAGATGGGGTTTGACATCCTGAGGACATGGTAACTTCTCTCTGTTAAGTGACTCACCCTGGAGAGCTGTGTCACTGCAGTGGAGATTTTGTTCTGCCCAGTGCATCACTGCTTGGTGGGATATCTCTGTGTTTCCAGAAGGCAGTGGGAAATGAGAATGTGTGCAGAAGGGAAAATGAAGCAAAACAATAACAAGCAATCCTGAATGGTGGTTGCTGACATTAAAAAAAGTTGCCCATGTGGATTTTTCTTGGGAAAATATATGTAGGGCAAAGATGCTAGTGAGTCTAAGGAGGAAAGAAAGGAGAATGAGTGAAAGCATCTGCAGAAGATCACTGTGAAGGTCCACAGATGAAAAGGGAGAAATATATGAAAAGTTCAGGTCACATGCAGACTGTGTAAAAATCTGCAGCTGTGTTTAATGGGATGGATCTCTTTCGTGTTGTAGCAATGGTTTTGCTTTGGAGGTCAAGTCGTAGAGAGTGAAGCAGTTGTGGGGGACTCATATTGTGAGACTCATCAACCTCTGTAAGAGACAAAAAGCAAAGGAAGGGCAAAAAAAGCTGTTTTTCTTTGTGAAGAAACCTTAGGAAGTTGAAGGGATTAGAAAAGTCATATGTGTGCCTTGGCATTACCGCATGGGTATCTTCTCCCTCTGCCAAGACACTTACCACTTCAGGGCTGCCTCACCAGTCCTGTGGGCAACTGTCTTGAGGTGCATTGCTTTCACTTGTCCTGGTAGTCTGGGAATCTGCAATAGATTATGTTTGGAGGTAACAAGACTATTTGTGTAAACTGTGTGGGTCTGTGTCCCACCTTCCTCTACAGAATGCAAACCCACCCTTTGCATCCCAGATGTCTCTCAGGGGCCTGGTGCTGGGCTGCCTGAGCTCCAGGGAGCTTCATCTCAAGATTTCTGTTTCTGACTCTGACCTTTATCATATCAAGAATTTGAGACATCATCATATATGTCCTCTTTTTTTTTTTTTTTTTTTTTTTTGGTAACAATAAGAATGACAAAAGGAAAATTAAGGCAGAGAGAAGTTTCCAGTAAGTCATTACTTTACTATCATTACAGTTTTTTTTTTTTCACCCATGCAATGATTGTTTCCATGGAGACCAGAGCAAACGAGTGTTCATTCTGCTGGTTCTTGTTTCCACAGAAACATGTACACTGGATTGCCAGAAATGAAGTTACTATTGTCCAGCCAAACAAAGTGGCATGGTTCAGAAATAACAAGTTTCCTTCCAATTTTGTGCTCAGATGGTCAGTCACAGAGAGCCTGGGAATGGCAGAGCATTTCACAACAATCCTTTCACAGTTGCAGTGTACTAATCTCAAAGAGCTTTGCTGGCTGTATTGTGGGATCAACAAAACCAAAGACACCATATATAACATTACAACCTAGAAAACAGCAGCAGTGTAATATAATCAGTAATTTATGTTGCAATGAAAGAATGCTAATTGCTGTACTACTAGATGCTGCTCTTTCATTACAATTGGGTGCCATCCTTGGTAGGCTGAGAGAGCAGGTGTGATTGCCTGGTATGTATGCACAACTACATATGCTCATATGAAGGGCATCCAACATAGACAACATAAGGATTTCCCAGAGACACATGCTTGTTCACTTCAGAGTCTGGGCACAGCTACTCCATTATTTTCACTGTGGAAGCTTTTGGATGACCAAGCAAATAATCTGCTTAGATGTCTTGTGTTTGCTGCTATAAGAAGCTCGCCCTTTGTACTTGGTATAACTGCTCAGGTTGTCTTGATAGCTGGTACAAAACCAGCCTGAATTTAAGAAGTAGACAATTGGCTGATGTGAAATTCAAGTTGGATAAGGAATACACTGTAGTGTACAACATTGTCAGAAACCAATTTATTTAAGTGTCAGGAAAACTAAAGTTTGACTTAATTTCTTATCAATCTTGATACAAATTGCTTTATATGCAACAGCAGAAAAGTTAGTCCTTTGTGTGGCTATAAATATGCAAGATTTCCTAAGCTTTTGTTTGTAAGGTTTCCGTCACTGAAAATGGTTGATTCTATCTAGAAGGTGCACATTTTTGATTGCAGTTTTTAGACTCTTTAAACAAACTCTAAGAACAATGTTTTTGGAACAGCAAGTCACTGGAGAAGGGCTTGGGAAATGATACCACTCCAGCTAACATTGACTTCAACTGGGGCATCACAATTTAATCTTGATCCAATTGCATTTCTTTAGAAATAAAAAATAAAAATTTATTTTGGGATTGGAGATATGGTTTTAATGTGTTGGATTGTAGTTAATAGCCCCATTGAGGGTCATTGTGAGATTAAAAAGTAACTCACAAGTCTGACCCTCACATTCAAAAATTGATTTGCAGTAATTGTTGGGTCAGGAGTTTTTTACTTCTTTTCAGAGAAGACAGATATGAAGTCCTGAAGGGATATCCAGCCCAGCCTGCTGCAATGGAGGTGATATACGTTTATCTATTGCTGTTGTATATAGGACCATAACCTTGTGGAATAAACTTCCCTGCTAAGAAAATATTCTTTCTGAATTTGAAGCAGAAAAAAGAACTGACTGTTTTCAGAAATGGCTTGTCCTAATGTTTAATCATCCTTGCTGTAACAAATTGTTCCTTGTTTCTAATTTTCTGGCATTAACTTCCAGCCAGTGATTTTATGCATGGCTTTTTTATCCATTTTAAAAATGCCTTTAATATTTGTGTTTGTCGCTCTGTGAATCTGCTCCGTAATAAAGACTCTGTAATAAAATCACCCGTCTATCTTCTGGATTTTTTTTTTTTTTTTTTGTGATAAGATAGCAGCTCAGGCTCGTTAAATTGTTCATATAATAAAGCTGTCCTCAAACCTCAATTTCTTTTCCCATGACAGTCTTCTCAATTTTTTTAACACTTCTTTAAAAGTATAAAGAAATCTATTTTTAACATTCTTCATTTTAACATTCAGCATAGACAGTAGAACAATGTATGGGATTCTGATATTTAACTAATCATCTCTGTTTAGAAAGCTGGAAAGATCTCAGTGCTACATCCTATTCCTTCATTCACACACGTAGAAACCCATTTACTAGTTTAATAACAATTTTGTCTGTTGTTAGTCCTTTTTTGCCTCCCTTCAGCATTTGCTGATGTGTCTTAGGGTCTTTAAGCTGACTGGTACTACCTGTTTAAATCAGACTGTAGCTTATACCCCTTGGCTTGTGTATAAGATCTGCCACCCAAGTCTCACTCATTTGTCCATTTTTTGGAGAAATTATGCGTGTCTGGATGTGGGACATGAAAACAGAGCTGCTCTTGAGCACTCAGTCTGGTACTGGATCTTAGTGACCAGGTGCTGCCTGTCACAATCTGGCTTCAAAGACTTATCTTCCTAGAGGTCTGGCAGAGAAATAAAAATGTGCATAATATATGTGCTCTGTACTAAGGAGTTGTACAACTGCAGTGCAGAGAACTGAATGCTCTTCACATTGGAGTGGTTACCTTTCCTGGAACCATTACTCATTTATTTGCCTTCCAATGTGTTATGCTTTGCAGCCTTTCATCTTCTGCAAAGAACATTCATTTCTTTAAAAGATACTCATTTTAAGTGGGTGTATTCTATTTTTGACACATCCTTTTATATCATTAGAATATCACAATGCAGTGCTGAATGTATTATTTATTTATTAATTTACAGTTTCTCTCGTATCTGAAACCGGTTGTCACTATGGCATCTTTCCTCCATGTGGGTCATAAGAGAAGCTGATTTCTCAAGTCATCTGTATCTTCCATGTGTCAGCTGTACACCAACAGGCATTGGACAAAGTAATCAGCTGCAAATTGCTCTGCTGATGGGAAAGGCACAGGCTTCTCTCACACCACTAGGATTCTGGGAAGGTGAGTGGAACAGGTAACAAATGACATTGGTCTCTAGCTTCTGCAACCTTGAACACAGCCACAACTGAGGGCTCAAACTGGATTAATCTTCCTCAGGCTAGGCTTTGTTTAACAACCTGACTGACAGGAGATGAATGAGGGGTGCCCAGTAGGGCAGGTGACCTCTGCCATAGATGCAGCAGGGAGTCTGGATGCCCTAAACCCTAGTGGAAATGGAATACAGCACACAGCTTTCTGCAGCAGGGAAGTGAGCCACCAAGAGTTTACCTCTGTATCTTAGAGATCTTTTCCAACCTGAATGTTTCTATGATTCCCACATGACTCTTCATGTCTGCTGCACTCCTGCAGTTGAAAGGTATGGAGAGGCTCAATTTTCCGGTAAACTTCTTCGGAAGGAAAATAAGCCTTTCCTTCCTGGATGTCTGAAATGAACTGCAAAGTACCTGACCTGCTGGTTTCTGCAGATGGAAGTCTGAAGCTGAGGATCAAATTTGTGAGACAATTTTGTTATTACTTCCCCAGGTGGGTTTAGTGTTATCCTGCTGGTAACTACCTGAACAAGATACTGGACTAATCAGTGTTGGCTCCATCTGCTGGTAACAGTCCTGTTCTTAGGGAAACTGATGACATTACAAGCAGATAAAGAGGTGTTTTAGAGTTAAAAAAAAGGTAGTGATGGGGAGCAGAGTTTAGAATCTGCATTGGCCAAGGGAACTGCTGGAGATACTTGTATATGTGTGTGATGTAAAATTTTTGAAGTATTTACACAGTAAAAACATAACAAGAGACCAAATGATTATTTTGGCTTCAACAGTTGGGCAAGTAATTAAAAAACAAAAAAGTTGAAATAACTTATTATAAATCCATGACCAATTTTTGCTGAATGAGTTACTCAGTGTCCTCTGGTGCTTTTCCTTCCTTGTCAGGAATACTAGAGCAATGCGAACAGCAGGCTTGCACAGCCAGCATGGCCAGTGTGGGGTACAGGTCTCTGGTGAATTCCCAGGCAGGAGAGGGCAAGCACTGTATAAGAGCTCAAACTCCTGTTTGATAATTTTTTGTTGACTTGGAAGGACCATATCTGGAATAGACAAACGCAGACAACAGGTGGCACAGCAATGTGTAATTCATAGGATGGCAGATTTGTCTCAGAGGAGGAGAAAAACAAAATACGGTGAAGCTGACCAGGGCATATTAGTCACCCAGAGCCTTCGCTTCAGCCTGTTCCAGATTATGCCTCTGTGGTGGTTTTACCACAAATTCAGTGATTTTGGAGCAGAGACTCTGAGAGAAGTCACAAACACACCCCAAAAATGAAGAGAACACACAAAAAAATCACAGTTTATTTTGCGCAAACACCAAAACCCGACAAATAAAGTGCAAAACAGACAAATAAATAAATTTTTTCCAGGGCCCGCGTTTGGGGTAAGGACGCTCTGGCGATAGTGCTTGTCTCTCTCTCCCTCGGAGCCCGGCTGAGGGACTCCACGGTATTTAGAAGGGAGCGCGTGGTCTTGAGGGCCCCTTAGCCTTGAACCTCTGCCCGGTTTCGACTGAGGAGAACAACTCAAGAAGATTACAAAACCGCGCCCCTCCCCCCTTTCCTCCCTTTTAGCCCGAG